>OX388308.1:9230478-9287433 GCA_947579605.1 Athripsodes cinereus | reverse complement strand
CTTGAGAAAGGCTTTTATAGCAAGTTGCTCATCGACGCCTGCTGCCTTCACGACACCCGCGCCGCCGAAGCCTGCCACCACCCCTCTACGCCCCAGCTGATGTCAGGTTGAATCCTGCACGAAACGTCGGGCAGAAGCCAACGGTCTTTCTCAAGACCAACTATAAAAGCCTTTCTCAAGGCTACTGTACGTAGAGTACCCAAAAGCGATACTTATATATGAATAATGCTCTGCGAAAACACCTTTTCAAACATATATATATAATCACAATAAATGAAACAGAATCACAACGCTCTTAGCCTCTTTGGCTAGTAAATAGTTCTCACAGCATAACTGATTTGATTTGAAAAAGTAAAATCTCCAGGTTTATATCAAAAACAATACTACCTATATTGCGCCTTGCAACCATATTACACCACATGCACATCACTTTTACACATTTCATTACATCTTATCATATCAAAGGAAGCAATCAAACCAATCTCAATCATCAGAAAACAAATAATATATACAGTGGAACCTCTCATAACGAGTTTAATTCGTTCCAGACTCTTACTCGTTATGCGAAACGCTCGTTATGCGAAACATTTTTTTCTATAGAAATCAATGTAAAATACAATAATGCGTTCCATGCCGAAAGAATAAGTATTCTTGGAGTTTTTAATGTTTTTTTTTTTATTAACGTTTATTTAAATAAAATTACTTATAAAAGAGTGTAACATTTTGTAAAACAATTTAGGTTAGGAAAAAAACGCACCTAAATAAAAATATGAATTTATAACAAATAATTAACCATTTTTAACTAGAAAACAAACTGTAAACGTAACTGTTTCGTAGATATTCTTAACACTACCTTTGAAGCATTCATCTTCTTAATTTAACCTTTGTTCTTAAGAATAGTGCAGATTGTTGATGTTGACCGATAGCATGTGCGCGCTAGATATGCCACGCTCACACCTTGTTCTCACTTTTCAGTGGTTTTACGTTTCATTTCAACAGTTATTTTTATTCTCTTCTGGCTGTCTTCTTGTGTTTTTTTCTTCGGGGACAATTTTTAACGGATTATAATACTTTGCACATATTTTATTTACTTATATCAATACAAATTTTGGAAGAATGTGTGGTCACATGCAAAACGGTGCTAACGGAGCGAGTGCTAAACACAGATTGATGTAGGTACTGGCGCGGAAGTCCCGGCTCACAAGTGAATTTCGTGAAAAAGGGACTTGCCTACCCTTCCTATGTAGCTCGTTATGGGAGCAACTTTTTCACATTTTTTTTTGCTCGTTATGCGAATTACTCGTTATGAGAGGTACTCGTAATGAGAGGTACCACTGAATATGTGCATTCTGTTCACAGGGTACTTCAATATCAACAGTGCTAATCATAATTGCATCTATACTATACGCCGACACCCTGTGGGGTAGGCAGAGAGAACACATAGATCTATCCTTAAATACTACATTCACACAATTTATCATACGTCACGTCAATTCCTCTTACTCAATACACAGCCATCCTTGAGAATTTGATCCACGTGGTTCTCGGACGCCTTCGCTTTCTCACATCTAGGGGATTTGATCCTGGCCCTTTTTTCTAATCCCAGGATTTTGGGATTATCTACAGTTGATCCTGGGATTGTATTGGTAATGAAAAGTGGTAAAAAAAAAATTAAAATCAACTTAGACTTATTTAGCTTAACCCGTAACAAAAACTACATACTACAGAGATCAATGTTTAAACTCGTATTTTTAAATTAAATTTACCAGACACTTTATGAATTACTTATTTGAATCAGGTAGATGAGTGCTTTTTTGATGCTAATTTTTTAAAATGTCAAATCGCTCAAGCATTGTTAAGAGACTATACCAACGCGATTTGCAGTTAAGCAATAAATTAAACTTTTTTTTTTTTAAAAAGATATATCTGGGTTTTTTGTTGTAAACCCAAATACAAACTTATACACCTTTCACAGTAAGCTACTAAAAGCTTGTGTCGTGAAAGGGGAGTTTGCCGGCACCTGGTATCGAACCACGGACCCCATTTTCACGAGGCCGAGACTCTACCTCCAGGCTACCGACGAACTCTCTTCCATGTTCCTTTTCAATATATTTTTGAAGTATAGTATCATTCTTCAAAGATGCTTTTTGTAAATAAGAACCACTACGAATTTTCTTTACGACTTCATTAATATTCCGGTCATTGGTCAAACTCACCACTACCGGTTTTAATGACTAATGCTGAGTCCAGTTCTTCATTAGCAATATCATCACTCATTCATTTCAGGGATGTCGCGAATATTCGCACCCGCATCCTTAAATGCGGAGCTTCCGCATGTATTTAGACATCTGCATCCGCATCCGCAATAATCAATGCATATGCGGATGCGAATGTAAGAAAAGTTGCGGCAATATTACTTTTTATTACGTATAATGCTCCTATTTTAAATTTCATTTACTAATTGTAATTAGTTAAAATGTAAATCATTACTATATCATTATTTTAATTCTTAATTGATATACTTTTTTTTTCTTTAACATCTTAAAAATCCGCATCCGCGGATGTGAGCTCACAAAAATCCGCATTCACATCCGTAAAATTCGACATCCGCAACATCCCTAGTTCATTTGCAGGTATTTTTCTATACAATAAATCACAAACGGCTAACTGAACACCATGTGCAAAACAAACTTGGTGCTTTGCATTAACAAGTTTTCCAACCTTCAGCATAGCATTTGGACCATCAGTCACTATTGCCACAATAACGGTATCTAGTGAGAGATATCGAACTCAGAATGGCGCTCTTTTAAGATACAAACACAAGTTTCGGCTGTCAGTGATTCATTGATGCGAATAAGTCCCAAATTCTTGACTTATTGTATAATTGTATTAATCAGTTCACTCTGCACTGTCATGCGATGCGCATGTGACATGCAGTGCTTGAGATCAGTTTAGTTATTAATTACAAGCTTCTGATTTTATTTTGTTTCTGTATATTCTCTTTTCGTTCTATTTTTCTTTGTCTTCTTTAAAATAAGTATATTTTACAAATAGTATTAGTAATAGTGGATAAAACTCTACATAATATCTGTGGTGACTGGTAAAGAGGCGTGAGTTATTCCCTCCACAGAAATGTAGGTATATGTCATACCTCACAAATAATGGCATCAAGGGTTACCTAGTACCATAGACCATTAAAGGTCACGTGGTCTTGTCTATGGATTTGCTTTTGCTTGGGGGACAAACAGTCAGATTGCGCAAATCATCCTTGTAGGATGTTATGCCATAAGAGAAAAAAAAGAAAGTCAGACGACAAAATAATAACAAAATCGACACTGACAGTTTTTTTTTATTATTAGGTATTCTTTAGGCGTTCCACCTAATATTACACCGTAATCGTGTGTTGTGTTGGGATGCCTGATGCCCCTCAATGATTTTTCTGTGACATCATCCTTTAATGGTCTATAGGCTATCCTTGATGCCATTTCTTTGTGAGGTATGACATATACCTACATTTCTGTGGAGGGAATAACTCAACATTGCAAAACTGACTTATGCCCCTATACCTTGTCGCCACAGATATAGTGAATGAGTAGGATATTATTTTTGTGTTTGTTGTTCGCTGGGGTGCCCCGCTGGGTACCCTCGTATTATTGCAAAGGTGCCTTTGAGGCTACCTTAGAGGCGTGCTGTAATATTCAATATCTATATATTGATGGGAAGGAGAGAGGAAGATACTTATAATCTGACAAGACCTTATGATTGTTATATTTGTAAGAAAAAAAAAACTGCTTAATACTGTAATAGTCGGACATATGACAAAACCTTGTGAGTGTTGTGTTTGTATGAAAAAATCTCAATCCATATTATAATAATCTGGCAAAACAATTTGTACGAAAAAATTCAATAAAAAAAATAGAAGTTAAACCGATTGAGGCATCCGGAGTGTAACAAACTAAATTTTTTTGGTGCTAATAACTACGAGTGCAATACAAGTGCCTATATTTCATTGAAATATACATAAAACCAATTAATTATAAGAAAAACCTTTTTAGTGTCATATTTGAAATAAAAAAATTCAGCGGACAATAGCTTTCGTGGGTGATTTTCCGGTGACAGTTGTGGTGTGAAAGGCTGCGGAATGTCTTCGGACGATGATGCAGAAAGGGTGTTTACACCCAGAATGTCTTTAAGTCGGACGTCACCTAGGGGAGGTGATGAAGAGGCTTCAGCTGGGGTTTCTGCTGTTTTGGGGGGAAATAGAGGTGGATTACACCCACAACACTCGGGAGCGTATCTGGCAAGGAGAGCAGTTCGGGGAGAAGCTATGAGACATGAAGACTCGGATGATTCGGTTGCGGCTGCATCGGGGGAGCCGACTTCGGGGGATCCGCCGATGGGGGTGCTTACGGTCGAAAGATCAAAAAAGAGACAAAGAGCGGCAAACAGCCCCACTACATCTGCTGCGGTTGAAGTGGTGAATTCCACCAATGTTTTTGCTGGAATCGTGGAAGACAAGGAGGCGTTCAAGAAAATTGTGACCCAGTTGGAGACAATGGTGTCTCAAGAAAAAGGCCGGCTGAAGTTAGAGCAGAGAGCGGAGTTGAGGGGCCTGGTTGCCGATGTGGGTGAACTACTCGCGAGGAGTCATCTTCGTGAAGTGGCCGCTGCTTCGAGGGCCAGCGCGGCGGAGGCAATGGTGTCGGCTTTCCGAGAGGACCTAATATCACTCAAAGGGGACGTTCGTGCTGTATCCTCCGCTGTGTCGCAGGCGTCACTGGCTCCTGCTAGTGCGCCCAAGGAGACATATGTGGAGAGGGCAGCTCGGGTGGTATCCCGAGCTACACAGGGGAAGAATGTTGCGGTTGTGATCAGGCCTGATCACCAAGAGGGTGCATCGTTCAAAAAGACGGAGCAAGTCCTACAGGGCCAATATTGAAGGGAAAACTGACATCAGTAAGGAAGCCTTTTTGTCCACGACAAGAAGACTGGCTAAGTTAGGCCCCAAGACTGCGTCACGAATAGGCAGCATACTGGTCTGCAGCGGGCATGTCAGGTCCGCGCTTCCGGCCAACGGAGCAATATTGTTGGGCTGAAGTTGCTGTAAAACCAGAGACTACATAGGCGCCACAAGGTGCTTTAAGTGTCATATGTATGGGCACACCCAGAGGGAGTGCAAACACGCTGCTCCAGTGTGCGCACGTTGTGCTAAAGAGGGGCACGAAGAGAGGGACTGCAATGTCCCTATTGCAAGAAGGGTGTGTGCCACGTGCACAGCCTTCAGGAAGAATGCTGCCCATCCCACGGGTGATCGGGATTGTCCCGCTCTACGGGACGCAATTGACAGGATGGTGCAGTCAACGAATTACAATGGCTAGTGAGGCTGCCGTCGTGCTGGGCCAGATCAATCTAGGGCAATGCCGCGCGTCTGCTATTGATTTGGTAAGGTCCGTGCAGCGCAGGGGCGTTCCATTGGTTTTTGTTCAGGAGCAGTTGTTTTCACGAGTGATCCTCGATGGTGCCGACGTACCGCTTGCCGTGATTGACAAGGGGTCTCGTCCCATGGCGGGTTTCTTGGTGGACACCAGTAAGGTACAGCCGTTGTTCTTGGATGGACTTTCGAATGAGTTCCGGTGTTGTATATGCATCCGAATCGATGGCCGCGAGATCTTCTTGATATCTGTATATTTTAAGTTCTCTGATAATGTAGGAATACACCTCCGGGGCTTGAGACAGACTCTTGACGCTTTGCAGGGCAGACCGGTCTTGGTAGCTGGTGATTTTAATGCACGCTCGCCTCTCTGGTACGACAGACCAGGCACGGACTGCACTGGGAGTGGTGGACCTGTGGAGGATTTTATATCTTCCGCTGGCCTCAACATTCTCAATGTTGCCGGTCAACCGGCCACGTTTGCTGGGCCAATGGGGGAGAGTTGGATTGATTTAACTCTATGCACCGATGATCTGCTTGCGGATCTCTCCAATTGGAGGGTCCACGTTGGGGAGGTTGTCAGCGACCATCGGCTGATCACTTGGTCTGTCGGGGGTTCGTTGGGAATTGAACCATACGGTCTGTGGAGTTTCAAGCGTTCGAAGGCGAACTGGAATTCTTTTGGACTTTGTTTGAAAGAAGAATTGAGAGATTTTGATGTATATTTGGCTGATGGAGCTGAATTAGCTGGGGAAAAATTTAAATCAGCGGTCGTCTCAGCGGCGACAGTGGCGCTGGGAAGGTGCAGACCTGGGGGACGTCGTTCCACCAATTGGTGGACCCCGGAACTCACAGTTTTAAGACGCCAATTTAAATCCGCCGAACGGGCCTTCTGCCCGGTGAGAAAAGGCAGTGTGTTGCGGGACTCTCCAGCTGGGAGGCAACTCTTTGAGCGGCTCCAGCGAGCGAGGGGCTCTTTCAAATCAGCCATAAGGCATGCTAAGACCTCGGCTTGGAAGGAGTGGATTACAGAAACGGGAAACGCCGACCCTTGGTCTGTGACTCGAACTGTAGTTAAGTCTAAGAGGTCTGCTGATCACTATCTTACCAGTATTGTTTCTGGCGATAATGAAACAGTGTGTATTGACGGCACACTCAGGGCGCTATTAGATGGTCTGGTGCCCCTTGACTCAATGTCAAGGGACACACCGTTTCATGCAGCGCTGCGTTTCCAATCACGCTGCCCCCCCGATGAGTCAGTAATCGAAATTGACGATGTGACACATCAAGAATTGGGTGAAATCGTCAAAAGATTAGGACCAAAGAAGGCACCTGGAATTGACAGAGTGAATGGTGTGATTGTGAAGCAGGTCTGGAGGTTCTGTCCGGCTGAGATGTTGGGACTTTTCCGGGCCTGTCTGCGACAGGGAGTGTTTCCAAAAGTATGGAAGAGAGGTTTGCTTAGGGTAATCCCCAAAGGCAACGATAAGCCTCTGTCGGATCTCAAGGTGTATAGGCCTATCACCCTGCTGCCTTCCTTTGGCAAGATACTTGAGATCTTGGTGAGGAACCGGCTGGATGGGGCCCTTGTGCCGGGGGATCCTAAGCAGTTTGGTTTTAGCCGGGGCTTATCCACAGAGCACTCCATTGATGCCTGCATGAAGTGGAGGGATGACAGTAAGGAGAAAAATGTGCTGGGTGTCTTCCTTGACATAGCTGGGACTTTCGACAATGCGTGGTGGCCACTCATACTGGCCAAACTGAAGATATGGGGATGTCCTCGCTGGCTGTTTAATGTGATCAGCAGCTACTTTAGCGACAGGTCAGTGGTGATCACCCACGCGGGACACTTGGTTGAACGGGTTGTAGATATGGGCTGTCCGCAGGGCTCGGTCCTCGGACCATTCTTGTGGAACGTGCTCTCACGTGAGGAAGAAAGGAAGAACCCCTGTCCAGAACAACTCTCAAGTACCGGACTTCGTCGACCACCCTCACGGGTATTCCACTCATCCGGAGAACCGGATTTCTGCCCCTTCCAAGCGCTCCCTTCAACCACATCGTGGAGGTCTTGCTCGGCGAGAAGACAAGTCTATTCACAATGCCCCACGTCAGGATGCGCTCGATCGCGGTCTTAAAATTGTCCTCAAACGCTCTCCTCGTGCTGCCAGACAGCAAAAGAAGAGCATCGTCAGCATAAGCGAAAATCGTACCCTGTTCCCGGGTTCCGTCTGAACGGAAATACCAAGATGTTCAGTCCCACCATCCGCCATGATCTTACGCCTGGCCACACTGTCTAGGACTTCCAAATCAGCGGGTAGCACGCCAGCAATAACAGGAAGGCCATCGCTATCGGCAGTACGATACGCACCTGTGACGGCGAGCAGCGGGAGTCTCTGTCCCC
Organism: Athripsodes cinereus; assembly: GCA_947579605.1. NCBI lineage: Eukaryota > Metazoa > Arthropoda > Insecta > Trichoptera > Leptoceridae > Athripsodes > Athripsodes cinereus. The sequence goes on along the minus strand of OX388308.1, from coordinate 9,279,601 downwards.
TCAAGACTGCCGTTGATACGGAGCCTACCGAAAGTCTATGTGACCAAACCCGAGCAGCATACGTAACTTGCGCCACATACGTCGCCCGATATATGGCCCTTACAGTCCCCGAACGCAGGTCCCATGTACCACGACTAAGTCGGCGAAGGGTGAAGAAAAGTACCTTCGCCCTCTCGGCAGTCGCTTGAGCCATGGATAACCTCAAGTATAGTACAGAGTATCAGGAGACGGAATAGGCTCCATCTGGCAGCAAGGGGGGATCCGGGTAACGAGGACTTAAGAAATGAATATATTAGATATAGGAACATATGCAATAGTGTGATAGCTGGCGCCAAGAGGTTATACTATGGAGACCAAATACGAGATGCGGGTAATGATTTGAGAAAGGTGTGGAGAGTCATAAGGGACTGTACATATTATGGTAGACAGCAACCTCATGAATTGAACAGTGTTATAATTGATGACAGAGAGGTTAAATTCAGTGATGACCCGCAGGCTGTGTGTGATCATATCAATGAGTTTTTTGCGGGTGTGGGACAAGATCTTGCAGGAAGAATTCTAGAGAAGACTGGTGTGACTGAAGCGGTTCTGGCTGGTGAGTTGAGGGTTGGAAGACAGCATTCCCCTGCGCATTCGTTTTTTTTCTCTCCAGTGACTGCAGATGAAATTGTTAAGATTATTGGATCGCTAAAAAATAGTCGAGCTACTGGGCAGGATGAGTAGTGTTTTACTAAAACTTAAATTTAATTTATTTATAATTTTGAAGATTATTAGTTTTTTTAACTTAAAGTTTTATATAAAATTTATGATACCTCCATTCTTTTGAAAAGGTGTGCCACCCATCTGTCTGGTACTGTTGCTCACATGGTCAACTTGTGTTTGCTACAGGGAACTTTTCCTAGTTAGTTAAAACATGCAGTTATGATACCCGTGTACAAGTCGGGGGACAGCAGGGTTGTTGGCAACTATTAGGCCAATTTCATAGTTAAGCGTTACATCCAAGGTTTTCGAAAAGGCAATAAAGACAAGGTTGGAGAAGTACCTCATTAAGTTGAATTTTTTTCTGCCCATCAATTTGGTTTTAGACCTGGACTGAGTACTCAGAATGCCTTGAACTGTTTTACAGACTATTTAACTGAGGCCCTCGATAACAGGGACAAGTGTCTAGCAATATTTCTCGACCTTGCTAAAGCTTTCGATACTGTGTCTCATATCCTATTGCTGAAAAAGCTCGAACTGATTGGAATTAGGGGCGTTGCACTGAGTGTATTTGAGACCTACTTGAAAGGTAGAACCCAGTCTAGCAGGGTGGGAGAGTATACTAGTGCTTCGCTGAATGTGGGATGTGGGGTACCTCAGGGCAGTATGCTGGGACCAATATTGTTTCTTGTGTACATTAACGATTTGTGTGACCTCAGCGTGGGTGACTCTTTTGCCGATGACATGGTTCTCATGTTTAGGGATGTGTCTTGGGATGGGGTGTATGAACGAGCTGAAAATGGTATCTCTCTGGTGGGTAAGTGGCTGAGTGGACATCTGCTAACGCTTAATACTGATAAAACAAAGTATATACCATTCTCCATCTCGGAGGCGGGTAAACCAGCCTTGCCTGTTCCTTTGAGGTTACACAGGTGTACGCTGGGCCAAATGTGTGACTGCCCCTTCATTTCACCTTGTGAGACAATAAAATACCTTGGTCTGACGATTGATTCGAATTTGAAATGGAATGTTTACCTGGAGGGTCTTTCAGTTCGCTTAAGGAAGTTGATATATGTTTTTAGAATGTTGAGAGATGTCTTGGATGATAATAGGTTGAGATCTGTTTATTTTGCGCTTTGTGACTCTATACTGAGCTATGGTGTTGAGTGTTGGGGAAGTGCAGCTGGTGTTCACATGTATCCTGTTGATGTGGCTCAGAAGGCGATTGTGAGGGTTATGAGCCGGGCGCCCTATAGGCATGCATCGGATCCATTGTTTAAGAAATATGGTATCTTGGATTCCAGGCAAACGTACATCAAAAATGTTGTTACGCGTTACAGGAGAGCCTGCCCAGGAGAGGCTGCATGGGTGAACCGGCGTGGTACTCGTTCGGTTACAAGAGGTACTATGTTTGTTCCACCGGTGAGAACAACCTTGGGACAGCGCTCGGCAAGGTATCTTGCCCTGAGGCTCTACAACTCTGTTCCCGAGCAAATAAAGTTGTTCGGAGGGTGGAGATGCTTCAGCCGGGGGCTAAAGGCTTGGTTGCTTGACACGGGTAGAGAGGAAGCAAAAAGAAGACTATTTTTACATGTTGTGTAATTTCAAGGTGAATTGGTTGTTACGGTACTTCCTTGATGTTTTGTAGCGGCTTGCCTCGATACAGGCACTCGCCTAGTGAGGTTGCTGCGGGTTATGACTGCATGGTCCTGATTAACTTGCTTGTCCCGGCGCACACGCGCAGTCACATTATCTCTTTTGGCTGCCTGTTATGCATGTTGGTTTGGTGTTTTGATGGTTTTTCTTTTTTTTCCATTTTTTGTATAACTTTTGTAGTAAACGACAAACTTGTGGGCTTGGTGTTATATAGCAAAGGGTTGGATAATGAGTGCGGGTTGAGTAGGATAATGCATTGTCTTTGCTTTGTCATTGTGTGTATTGTTTCTGTCCATATGTATTTAAAAAAAAAAAAAAAAATTTCAACAAGTCGAAATCATGCCGCATCCTTTCTTGCCAGCTTATCAGCTCGTTCATTTCCCTCAACCCCGATGTGTCCGGGTACCCAGAAGAGGGTGACTTTATTCTTCTTGCCTAACTCGTTAAGTTTGAGGAGGCATGTCCAAACCATCTTGGAGTTGATGATGTTTGAACCCAATGCTTTAATAGCTGCTTGACTGTCAGATAGTATAGCTATATGTTGCTTACTGTATCCTCTGTCGAGATTGAACTGGATACATCTTTCCAGAGCATATATTTCTGCTTGGAAGACACTTGGGAATTTTCCCATTGCTTCAGAGCAGGCGTCGGCAACCTATGGCACACGTGCCAGGCTTGGCACGCGATGGGGTTCTGAATGGCATTCTACAAAGTAATCAGGGAAATCGCGAAAATAGAATTTTATGTTATTTTTTTAATAAATATGTTTAAAATATAAATTTGGTATAAAATTCTTCTCCTCTAGAACCCCATTATATAATTTAGAATTAAGGCGGCACCCTGAATCATATTGGTAGAGTGGCTTGGCACACCACAGCTAAAAGGTTGCCGACCCCTGCTTCAGAGTATTCGGTGTGCGGCCCGTAGACTCCTGCTCCAGTTCCCTCTTCTGTTTTGGATCCATCCGTATACCATACGATGGTTCCATTCTTGAGAGAGTGTATAATATCCTCGTCCCATTGTTTCTTTGTGCTCAGTTTGATAGCAAAATTCTTCTCGAAACTGAACTTCTTGATCATTAGATCGGCTGGCAGATCAATGAGGTATGCACAGTCATTTAGAATTTCTTCTCCTTTGATGCGATTTACCCTCGTTGATTCTGTCTTCTTAAGTCTGAGATATGTCTTCTTTGCAGTTTCCTCCACTACCATGTGGAGCGGTGAAAGATTGAGGATCACCTCCATGGCTGCTGTTGGACATGTTCTCATTGCTCCTGTTATGCATAAGCATGCTAACCTTTGTACCTTTTCGAGTAATTTCCTTGTGGTAACAAGTTTGGTTCTACTTGACTATGCAATGGCTCCATATGTGATGATTGGTTTTATCATCGCTGTATACATCCATAGCAGGATGTTTGTGTTGCAACCCCAATTTTTACCTGCTATCCTTCTGCAAATCATAAGTGCAGAGGTTGCTTTTTCGACTACTTTGTCGACGTGCCTATTCCACAGCAGCTTTTTGTCTAGTGTTACACCTAGATATTTTGCTGTATCACTCCATTCTACAACAGCTCCATCTAGAAAGATTTCCTTGGTGTTTTGGAGTTTCTTTTTGTTTGTGAATGGTACTAGTGTGGTTTTTCCTGAATTCAATTTCAGTCCCACAGATAAGCACCATCTTCTTGTAAGTTCTAGTGCACTCTGCATTAAATCACATAGTACATCTTCAAACTTGCCTCTGATTGTGATGACTATGTCATCGGCATATCCATTTACATGGTATCTGTGCTCGGTGAGTTTCCCGAGTATTTCGTCTACAACTAGACTCCAGATGAGGGGTGATAGGACTCCTCCTTGCGGACATCCTCTTGTGGTTGCAACTTTAATGTTGTTTTCTCCTACTTTGGATTCTGCAGTTCTTGTGGCCAGCATATGTTTAACGCATTGAATTACTATCACTATGATATCCTGCAAGCAACAGCTTATCACCCCGGTTCTCTATGATGGATATAGGAACAAGCTGTCCTCTGTGATGGCTGTATTCTACCATTCCACCCCCGCTGAGTGGTACATCTGTGCGACAGCCCCGTGGATCTTCCCACTTACGTATCGTGACTTACTACACCCTTGAAAAGCCTTATAAGAATCGCCTGTTAGCGTAGATAAATGTAACATCACCCCCGTACATATACTAACACCCGCATCATAACAGAAATCTTCAGCATCATCAATACTACAAATTTATGTAAGTAATTTATGTTATTCGTAATTATTAATATGTATAATCACTATTTGTAACTGTTTAACTTAAACCTTTGATTTCAAAATATAAGAGTGTGAGACGATGAATGATTGTTATACATATATTACATTTCAGTATTTATTCTCCTGTTTGATAAAGATATACATTTTGCAAATTTAATGTAACTTGTTTGACCATGCAGAAAATAAATTGTAAAACTACCACACAGTGTTCTGAAACCAACTATCTTATCCCTAGACTAAATAATGCATAACGAGCCATGATAAAATAACTGTTTGTACATAACATGATTATTCATTGGAATAATATTTCAAGACAATACTACTTTCATATTACCATGCAAATTGCTATTTGTTTATTACATTACATAAGTACATGGGTTCGAGTCCCGTGTTCTGATCTGATGAGTTATATTATTATGATATCATAACATCTATAAATTTATAAGAAATTGAATATACCTACTCCGTTATATTGGTCGCAGGAAGGACAATAAGTATGGATCAACTCTACTACAATGTAAGTATCGGTAGTTTTTGAAGAAGGTAAATATTGCTAATAATTAATGAAAATCATCCCTAGACAACTTAATATTTAATTTATTTCTTCTTTGTGCATATGATCTATCTAATGTAATTTTTGTAAACTTTATAAGTTGGGAGCTTCCATAATAAATTGGGAGCTTTGTCGTAATAACCATCAGTAACTATTGCCACAATATCGTATCTACGTAGTGAGATATCAAACTCAGAATAGCGCTCTTTCAAGATGCTAACACAAGCTTCGGCTGTCAGTGATTCATTGATGCGAATGAGTCCCAAATTCTTGACTTATTGTATAATCGTATTAATCCCGAAAATCCTGGGATTTCTTAAATTAAATCCTGGGATTTTTGGGACTAAAATACGGCCGGGATCCCGAGATTGAATCCCCTACTCGTTATTTGAAACGTCGCTAGTTATGGGAGCAACTTTTTCAAATTTTTTTTTGCTTGTTATGCGAATTATCTACTCGTTATGAGAGGTTCAACTGTATTTAATTATATAACATGGTATTATACTACTTGGAATTCTATTTTGTAAATATTATCTAATATACATTGATTTAATATTGGTATACAATTTTATATTCTATATATGCCGATGCGGTATACCAATTGAAGTTCTAATTTTTGGACATTTTGTGCTTGTCATATTTCTACTCATAGTAAATTCTCAAACTCCAAATTTTCGGTGCATAATACTATGGTACAGTTTTATTATGGGGTGACATTTCATATTTTTATCTGGTCCCACACTAGAGATATTGAGCTCGGAAATTGGCAAATTTTGAGAATTTTCAAATTTTGATAAGGGGAGATAAGTCTGAGGCCTGTAATTTTTTCTTAGTAAAAAAAGTTTTAATGTGTGAACTCTCCCTTCGTCCAAAATTTTTCCCTGAAAATGGGAGTTTTTACAAATGAGAGCTAAGAATGTAGGCTAAAATTTGTCCCTTAGAATTATATTTAGGTGAAAATGTCTTATAACAACCTTAAAGCTTATATTTTTATAAACAAACTGCTTTTAGTTTCATGTTGATAAAACAAATAGGGCCTGAGATATTCAAGTTTCCGTAGACCCTTTAAACTGCGAAAACCTCTCCTACCATCCAAATCAACAAAAGACCAAAGATCGTTTTATTTGTCCACATTTAAAAGAACAAAAGCACACCAGTCCCTCTCTGTAACATTGAGCCACTAAAGTGGATTGCGCGCTGTTTAGCTGCCGCCACGCAAATCAAACCGCTCATTTAAATAATTTGATTTTACGAAAGATATCGGTCCCATAGTGCAGAACTTTCTTGTGCACGCTAACATTACAAAACCGCGTAGTTTTTGCATCTCATCATCTCTTAAACTTCATCAAAACTCGAAATAAATTAATATTCATTACTGTTGATTGTCTCTTCAAAACTTTAACAAGTCATCATTTTGTGTTACATTCCCGCTTCTATTGCCAAAACACGTGTTAAAAAATTCATCCCCTTCCGGGAATCACTCTATACAAGTGCCAGCGTGTAGTGATCAGTGTTTGTCCAGTAGTGTAACAGAGAAGTATAACAACACCGACTACTTGCAACAACACAGCGGGTGAAAGAGACAAAAATACTGTTTTGTCTACCACGATGCCTGTCTCAGATCTACGTAAGAAGAAGCTTCTCTATGTGTTTTCTTTGATGTCAACCAAAGTGGAACGCTCGAAAAGAAATACTTCGAGTCGGCTATCGAGAAAATCTGCACTCTTCGTGGATGGCCCCAGTCATCCCAAGAACGTAGAGACGTACGACACCATGACCAAGATATGGGATGGCCTGAGGCAGAGAACTGATGCCAATAAAGATGGAGAGTCCTCTGCAGTGGCAGCAGCGTTACATGAACTTCATGTTTCACCTAGAAGATGCTTCCAACTTAATTAAAAAGTCACGGCACTCTTGGGATGGTCACGGACCATTAAACAGCGCCGATTACAAATTATCTTTTTATTATTATTATTAAACTATTAGCTTCTTTAAATTTCGATCATTGGGCAACAGTTCGCTCTCTATGCCCGGGATTACCCTGTTATATAGTTGTGGAGCAAGTAAGCAGTACTGTCTCTGTGCGAAAGTGGTTCGCATTCTTGGGGGCTCCAATCTACTTCTGTTCCTTACCCCATATGTAAAGATGTAGCTCAGCTGAAACGCTTCAGTATTTCTATGGACACCTTTTAAAATTATCTGCATGTAGAGTTGTCTTATAGAGTTTGTTCTGTTGGGTATCTTAATGGCCTTTTGTACATCACCTTTATCACTGTTCCTTGGGCTTTTTCCAGTGGGGTCAATATTGTTGAAGCCGCGCCACTCCAAGTAATGACGCTAGGACAACTCTTGTAACTTTCTTATTTCTACTATTTGCCTCTCGACAGTGTCATAAAAACATAGCTATACCGAATTCAACAATATTTATGTTCTGTTACCTCTGGCATTCTTAAAACAAATTGTGATTCCAATTCCGCAGGTCCTTCAACTTCTCTTTTGACATCATGACGATTCATCTTGAAGACAAATTAACCACAATTACACGTTAAAAACTCGCGCAATCAAACGATTAACGTTTCAATGATAACAATCCCAAGATATTAGATTAGTGATGTCAATTTGGCATATATCCGTTATTATCTACTCGTTACTTTGTTTTTTCAGTATACCGAACGGGTAATGCTCAGGATCCGCGAATAGATAATACTAGAGTTAAGTACCTAGCATTCACATTGCTTCACTTTGGATGATCATCCAGAGTGTCAGGGTCAAACCTGTTCGTCGAAAGTGAACACGTCTGTTCACATTTGTTCATCCTATGCTTTCACTGCCATGTCTACTTTCTCACTCATGTTGTATGTAGTTTGACGTATTTTCGTATAAAAATAATCAAACAAATTCAAAAATGAAAAATAACACTTAAAATCACTGCCACCTATAATACAAGCCTGGAAGCAGTAAATTTGGCAACAGCGTCGGGTGTCCGGTGTCGTTTTTTTTGCCGTACACGCGTATGTCGTATAGCAGTGCTCTACCTACTCCGTTTGGCCCGGTCGGTGTTTGCTGTCAGTGTTTGTTTTGAGTTGTTTGTAGTTGTTATTTCAAAGTAATAATATACATTTTATTTAAAGCATATAGTGAAATTACCTCACCAACAATTTGTGTATTGTTTAGCGTGGAAAAAAGTTCAAAAAATATCATAAAAGGTAAGCATTGCCGACACCGTTAATGCTGTATGTTTTCTGATTCAACATGCCTATTGAATTATGTGTTTTATCATTTTTTAATTATCAAAATGATATTGCAGTCTCATCATATAGTTTTATTGAGGCTTTTTAGTAATATTGTACTAAATATGTATTAAATCATTGAAGTTTAACAGCTATACGCGCATTCATAACCTCCAAAACATGAAGGTTATGAATGCGCGTACCTAGGTGAAACATATAATTTTCACTTCAACAAGCAGGGTTTCATAGTGATGTACAAATAATTAAATCGATAATATGTTTTACAGATGCCCCGAAGATGTTGCATGCCTGGATGTAAGGCGAATTATGATAGTACAATTAAGAAAGAGGGAACAGTTCCAGCATTCAAGTTTCCCAGTGATGAAGTGATGTACAAAGCTTGGCTTCGAGCTATTCCTCGTGAAAATTGGAAACCATCCAAACAAACGGCAGTTTGTATCAAACATTTTAGACCTGATGATGTTGTGACACACCAACCTCTAAAAGATGAAGCAACAGGATGTGTAAAATTGATCCCATTAAACTGTTGTCGGTTACTAAAAGATGCGGTTCCAAGTATTTTTCCCAATACCCCAGCTTATTTAACGAAGAAGGCAACCGTTAAGAGAACTCATCCAGAGGATCGCAGAAAGTTACAAATGGATCGACATCAAGAATGTGTAAATTCTTTTTTGAAAGACGACATTATTAAAGACTATAATGAGTTCATAAGTGCATTTAAAACTAGACTCAATCTCGAAGAGTGGAGTTTCAAAAAAGTTAATGCTGGTATAGTTTTTTATGTATTAAACATTGGTGAGAGTGTCAATAATAAAATTGAAGTTACATCGTCAATATCAATTTCAAAAGACCTTCTTGTGAAGGTATTTCTCGAAGGAAATGAACTGTGTCCAAGTGATTTAAAGTGGGTGTTATCTGAAGGTGACAAATTAAGGTTATGGTCTCAAATTGATAACATGTTGTCAAGATACAGGCAAAAATTTACAAGCAATGTAAATGACGCAGATTTTTTTAAATTTCATATGGAGAATGCTGGCAATAGTATTAAGTCTGCCATCAGTTATGTTCCTGAAGATAATACTACTGAAAACACTTTACTGTTTTTTTTAGATCAAATCAAACTTTTATTTTGTAATAGGAAGAGGTATGACGTTACCACTCTAATTTTTGCATTCAATATTTATTTTCATTCTCCAATAGCTTATGATTTAGTTAAAGATTTTTTTGTTTTACCATCAAAACGTCATCTACGAAATCTCTCTGCGTCTATGAATGTATCTCCTTCATCTGTTGAGAACAATAAAAAATTCATAGCGCTATCAGCGCAGGAATTGTCATGCCGAGAGAAGCATGTAAGTTTACTTATTGATGAAATATATTTAAACAGTAAAGTTGAGTATAAATCACAACGGCTGACAGGATATGCCGAAAATAATGTGGAATATATTGCCAAAACAGTGCAAGTATTCATGATTTCTTCCAACTTTGGAGGATACAAAGAAGTAGTTAGACTTATCCCTGTAAATTCAATTACTGCCAAAGATTTGAAAGCATACACGCTGGATGTTATCAAATTGATTCAAGATTGTGGTTTTACAGTTACATGCATAATTACAGACAATAATCGAACTAATCAGGGTCTTTTTAAAGAGTTATCCTCTAATACTTTCTTTACCAATCCTTCGGATGAAAGCAAAAAAATATTTTTGTTGTTTGATTTTGTACACATTTTTAAAAATATTCGTAATAACTGGCTTAATTTGAGAACTGTAGATTTAGCTTTCAAGTACCCAAGTATTGACGGGGAAGATATCTTGATTATAGGTGGATGGGTTGATTGTATTATAGGTGGCAGTGCTTAAAATAAATTAATATAGCTCTCGACTGCATAATAATTTTGTACATGATTCTGACATTCAATACAAATTCATAGAGAATAAAACAAATACGCAGCCCGTATTTCCACTGCCATAGAAACCAAACAATTTATTTTGTCTATGGAATATTTAAGTCATTGGCCAAAAACGTTATAGTTAAGTATGGCTATATAAAAAAAAGAAAAAGTATTTTTGACAAACCGATGACATTTATTGTGACGTGTATGTTTTGCTACGTTAAATAATTTTGATGAACAATTTTAAGCCGAGAATCTACAACCTTTTTTCGATACATCTGTGGGTGGACTCATGGAATAATAAATATACTAAAGTGGGTGGAATACGGCTGCAGCGAAGCACAACAAGTATACTGGAAAATACTTTCCGCCTTGATCTTCGAATCAGTGCTGGAGAGAGAAAATACATTTATAACGATGCCTTTTTTACAGATTTCATAGGTTAATAAGTTTAAATATCAGAGACATTGTTGACCTAAAAGGGTGATGTATTTCCACCACCAGCCTGGAAGACTCATAGTTACAAAATAAATCATTCCTAGGACAGCAACCTCACGAAGTCAGGCGTGACGACGAAGTCGTCATACATTTGGTGAAGAACCTTCCAGAGGAGAGGAGGCTAGTTACTTCTGTGTGTAGTTATATTGACTGTCCAGCTCCATAACTCAACAAGGCAAAAATTTCATTTAATTCAACGCCACTCTTCCAATTTTACAAACAAATAAAAGCTATAAAAAATACACGTTCCCTTCATACTTATTTTAAAAATTTAGTGATGTAAGTCATTTATTGTAGTCCACTGATTTTTCAGATTCAGGAATAAGCGAAAATAAATCAATTTACGAATGAAAAACAAATACAAAGTTTTCAAATATATATTTACTCTTCAATTTAATATTGAAACTTATTGCTCTCACCATGATATTAGAAAAATAATGAAAAGGAAGACAAGTATTACTTAAACCCTATTTATAGGCAAAACTTTATACAAAAGTCTTAAAGTGTTATACAAAGTATTATTTTAACTAAAATTCAAAAGTTTTTGTTGCACTATCAAAAGTTCGATTACAAGGAGATTTGAACGGGAAGTAGAGAACTTGGATACTTCATTATCTACAGTTTGATTATAAAAAAAAAATTGAGTTGAAAGTAATTGACATATTAGATTCTCCCTTATTTGTAGTTTGATTACAAAGTGAATTTGAGCTAGATTCTCCATTATCTGTAGTGTGATTACAAGGAGAATTTGAGCTGGAAGCAGACATAGTAGATAATCCATTACTGGCATCAGTATTTAATATGTTACATTGCTTATTGACAACACCTGAAGCCAACAAAAACATAAAATAACGTTTAGATATAAAGCAAACCAACAATTATTAAAAAAAAATTGATCACTTGTCCTTTACGGGCTTTTGTTTGACAGTCATTATATATATAGGTAAACATGACAGTTGATGAGTTTAATATGGGAGTAAAAGTAACATATTTTGCGAACTGAAAAATACTTACCACACTTGATATCTCTTTCTTTAGTTTTTGAATGTGTTTTGGAAAGTCCAATTTTAACGGTAACGCACCAGGTTTTAATTGCCTTGGTCCTGTTGTTTGTTATAAAGCAATATTTATCAAAATGTTAGGAGCATACTTAAGACTGTATAGTTGGTTTAGAACTCACTCTCCTTATATTTGGAATCCACAAGCGGCTAACGTGATCATCCTTAAGGAATCTAGAAATCAAAATAAATATGTATTGTGATAAAAGTACATTATTAAATTACAAACAATCTCAGATACAAAGAAAATAATGCGGCTTGCATTGTTATTCATGTACTTGAATAGATAATATTATATTATTTGTTTGACATACCTGTGGAAAGAATCAGTTCCTCTGACGAGTTTTGCATTGCAACCAAATCTACAGCATCTTTGAAACTTTCCCATTATTTACAAAAATGTGGAAAAGTTTTGAAGAACCCCCCTCCTTCTCAGGCTCCCAAACTGAGCTTTATGAATGAAGCTAAGTTAATTTTGAACGAGATTGATGAGTTCATAGAGAAGTGATCTTACAATCATCTCATCTGGCAGTAATATTCCACATATTATCAACTCACCAACCAACCTCACTTTCGTGACAGTTGTCACTAGCGCACGACAAAATTTTTTTTCTGTGGCCGTGAAAATACGCGATTTTTGCAAGTGACAAGTGCGATTCCAAAGTCTGGGTTCTCCACCAGGTGGCGTTAAAATCAATTTAAAAGTCAGAAAATGTAATATAAATCATAATTTCTAGTTATAAACTATTATTATTGGTGTATTATTTATTTTCCCTGTTATTTTTAGTGATATCTATTTTTTAAAGTGCATTATTAGAAAAACCAGTGTTACAATTTCATTTGTGCACTCTGCTATCTTAGTGCCAACACTTATGTATGCAAGTGAGACGTGGACATGGTTAAAGAAGGATGAAAGTGGCATAAATGCAGTGGAAATGAGATCGTTGAGAAGGATGTGTGGTAAAAGTCTGAGAGATCGTGTGCGTAACATTGATATACGAAAGGAATGTGGAATGAAAGTTGGTGTAATAACAAGGATGAATGTAAATAAGTTAAGATGGTTTGGGCACGTGGAAAGAATGAATGAGGACAGAATGACTAAGAAGATATATTTGTCTGAGAGGAATGGTGCTCGGAGACGTGGACGTCCGAGGATTAAATGGCAAGATCATTTAAATCAAATCCTACAGGACGGTCACGTGTTGAGCACATTGAACAGGAGAGCATGCATGAGGAATTGTATGACAGTGACGGAAGCGAAAGATGTATGCAAAGATAGAAGGAAGTGGCGCTCGATCCTTTCTGCCTACCCCGCGAGGGAAGCGGCGTGATGGTATGTATGTATGTATGTATACAATTTCATTTCTATTATCTTTTTATATTGCAACACCATAGAAAAAAAAAGAAAAAAAAGGTAATTTTTTTCTATTAGCTGTGGCCGTGGAAATACGTGCGGCCAAACAAATAATAAGATGAAACTTGTTTATGGTCGTTTCAGTGAAAGGACCTTTCATCAAAATTATGACGAGTGGTAATCTCTTTCCTCCGTCATCGCTAGTGATCACTATTGATGAAACGCCTGTTCACACTTGTTCATCTTGGAGGATCATCCGGAGTGATCACTGAAAGTGAACGTATGTGAACGACCCTTTAGGAATAACGGCTCTTTGAAAATAATGGAACGTAAGCGACTGTTATTTATTAATATTCTGTTATTAAAAAAGCTACCGTTATCAACCCCCCCCCATAAAAAAAATGACCTGGTTATGTTCAAAAATATTTTTTATCTGGCGACGAACAATAATAAGATACGCAAGATTAAACGCGCAAATAAAAAAGGAAAGTTCGAAAAAATAAAGTCATTTTAGATCTTAAACTCAGCGATGAGGTTTGTCCCCCATCCTGACTGTCTTATTTTTTTGTCTGTCAACTTTTCTAATAATAATATAAATAGTTATAATTAAAAGATTAAAATAATCTCTTTTAAATTACATCAATCATAAAATTAAAATAGTAAAAGATTTTTTACTATCTTAATTAGATTAAATGTTTTTAATTTAATTTTATGAAAAATAAACATGTAAAATCATGTGGAGATAGTCCTTTGACCACTCAGGTGATAAAAGGGTTATGAATAATTATCTACCTAATACTAACTAGGGGTGTAGAGATAGAATGCCTCCTTGCCGGTACAACCCGGGCAACGCATGGTATATGCGGCTAAAATTCTATCACTAAGTAAAGCGACCCAAAATTCAAGAGTTACTGATGCGAAGTTCAATGAAGCGCAGGCAAGCAAACATGTCCAAAATTAGAAACGATCCAAATAGCCCTTCTCAGGGCTGTTCGACGAAGGATATTGGTAAAAATATCCGTATACTACAGCTAAATATTGAGGGAATTAGCAGATCCAAAACGGAATGTTTGGTTAAATTGTGTAACGAGAATAAAATTGACATAGTCCTACTCCAGGAAACTCACACACCTAATAATGAACAATTGACTACGAGGGGATCACTGGAGGGCTTCACACTGGCGGCTGCATTGCACCACCGCAGCTTCGGCTGCGCTACCTATATCCGTAACAACATCTGCGATTGGACACTGGTCTACACAGGCGATGAAAATGACATCTCGATCATTGTTGTGAAGGTTAATGAACTCACTGTCGTCAATGTATATAAGCCCCCAAGCCGATCTTGGCCGGATCAAGTCCTGCCTAATATTGTAGCACATCCAACAGTCATAATGGGTGGTTTTAACAGCCATCACACAGATTGGGGATACCTGAACGAGGACTCAGAGGGGGAGAGATTGGCAGAGTGGATGGACATTGTGAACCTTCAACTCATATTTGATGCAAAGGAGAGGGGAACCTTTCATTCTGCCAGATGGAATCGTGACTACAACCCTGACCTTTGTATGGTCAGTAGAAGCAGCTCTGGTAAACCACAACCAATCTCCCGCATGGTAGGAAAAAACTTCCCACACAGTCAGCACCGCCCTGTTATAGCTACCGTTGGCCACACTGTCACAGTGGTAAACTCAATCCCAAAACCCCGATGGAATTTTCAAAAGGCTAATTGGGAGGATTATAGATCTGCCCTGGATGCAAAGTTGCAGACATTGGAGCCCACACATAAATATTATCCTGAATTCGTGGAGACCATCATGTCAGCAGCTAAGAATACTGTTCCCCGTGGCTTCAGAAAATCCTATATACCAGGCTGGAACGAGGAATGTGAGACTTTATAGTGAATTCCTCAGCACTGAGAATCACACGCTGGCTGACCAACTGCTTGAGTCTCTCGATAAAGCTAGAAATGATCAATGGTCAACACTTATGGAAAGCCTAGATTTCAAGCACTCCAGCCGTAAAGCATGGTCACTTCTGCGGAAACTGGGACAGAGCCCTCCCCAAAACCAAGCCATACATGCATCTGCAAACAAGATTGCTGACCGAATAGTGGAGAACAGCAGATCAAATAGAGATAAATGTCACCAAAGGGTAGTCTTAAAGAACCTGAGAAACATAAAGAGTACAGCTGAACAAAAATCAATCCATGCCCGCCCATTCTCAGCATCAGAAGTAGAGATCGCAGTTCATTCACTGAAGGCTGGGAAGGCAGCTGGGCATGATGGCATTTTCCCGGAGTTTTTGAAAAACGGTGGCAAAAACATGATCTCCTGGCTGGCCGCATTCTACAGCAATGTCCTGTCGAGTGGCAACGTCCCACCACTGTTCAAGAAAGCAAAAATTATTGCTCTACTAAAACCTGGAAAACCGCAAAGTGATCCATGCAGCTACCGCCCGATATCCTTACTGAGCGTCTGCTACAAGGTAATAGAAAGACTAATCCTCAATCGAGTAGAGCCCATCATAAATCTCTATGTGCCAGTAGAACAAGCAGGTTTCAGAGCAGGACGTAGTTGCTGTGATCAGGTAACAGCCCTCACTACATATATAGAAGATGGTTTCCAGAAAAAGTTAAAAACAGGAGCGGCATTTCTTGACCTAACTGCAGCGTACGACACCGTGTGGCGCCAGGGACTGCTGCTGAAGTTCATGAAGATAATACCATGCAGGACTTTGGGAAATTTCTTTAATAATATACTCTCAAATCGATACTTTGTCGTACATATTGGCGACGAGACCAGCGGAGGGAGACGACTAAATAATGAGCTGCCACAGGGCTCGGTGCTGGCCCCACTTCTTTTTAACCTGTATACAAGTGACCTGCCAAACACAATATGCAGAAAATTTATCTATGCTGATGACATTGTTCTGGCGTCTAGAAGCCCGATGTTCAAAAAGTGCCAGGACGATCTGCAAAGGGACATTGCTGCCCTAGCAGATTATTTTAAAAAATGGAGACTGAAGTTAAATTTAACTAAAACGGAAGTGACAGTCTTCCATCTCAGTAACCGCCTAGCCAACCATAAGCTAGACATCACACTCGACGGCCTAACCTTAAAAAATAATGCTAACCCTAAATACCTGGGTGTGACACTTGACAGGTCGTTGACTTATAGGAATCACCTTGCTGGAGTGGCTGCTAAGGTCCGCACTAGGAACAATATCATACAGAAGCTCACGGGCACCAGCTGGGGGGCTAACGCGGAAACACTCAGAACCTCTTCTCTGGTATATTCTGCAGCGGAGTACTGTGCCCCGGTGTGGACCAACAGTAGTCACACTCGTGCATTGGACACACAGCTAAACAAGACCATGCGTATGATTAGTGGAACCATTAGGTCTACGCCGGTCGGGTGGCTCCCCGTGCTGTGCAATATCGCACCACCTAATTTACGTAGAAGGGAAGCAACAAGGAAGGAATGGTCCAAGTACAATAATAACCCGGATCTCCCTCTTCATCAGGATATACCTCTTAATGCTCGCCTACGTCTGAAGTCCAGACATCCATCTTGGCAACTGGGGAAGCAACTCGCTGAGGAGGGGTCCACAATCAATGAGATGTGGCGTAGTGAATGGAATACGCAAAATCCTGACGTAAGACATCTTATAACAGATCCGACACAAAGACTCCCAGGAAGCCACGGAAGCAGTGGTCGAGAATTAATAGAATCCGAACTGGCCATGGCAGATGCGGACATCTTCTCCACTTATGGGGCAAGAGAGACCACCCACTATGCGCATGTGGTCAAATTGAAACAATGAACCATATTGTGGAGGATTGTTCCCTGAGTAGATTTGCCGGCGGTATAGAGGAGATTCATCGGGTGTCGCCACGGGCAATCGAATATATTAATAAATTAGACGCAGAGCTATAGCTCTTAGTTAACTCTATGCACAGGGGTCGCTTGCATACGAATAATAATTATCTACCCGTATCTCGAACTCATAATACTTTTGTGTCAATCAACAGATGTCCGTAGTAGTACCGTTTTGAGGCGAAAAAAAGAACGCGTTCCTTTTCAATAATACCTAAATATTATTTTCCATACTAAAATGTATCGCCGCGTGATTTGTAACGTCATCGGGAATACCTAAATGGTCGTCCATAGTAAAATGTATGGCGGTGTGATAAGTAACACTATTATTAATACCTAAATGATTTTCCATAGAAAATTCGATATCTGTGATAATTCACGTCGTTCGGAACGAAGTAGCAGATCGTCGTCAGAAATCACTCGATAATAGTGTGATGTGATATATCGATATTCTGCTACCAAGCTCCGTAAAAATAATTTAATATATCACGCGTTCCTCGTTATAACGACCAACTCTAGATAATACCGATCGGTATTATCTAGAGTTGTATTAACTAGCCATTTCCGGGTATTACCGATGGATACTTGTGTATTCGTTATTAGCGATTTCCGGCTACTTTCTACCGATCGGTACTATGTACCCGTCGAATTACTCGGTAATGGGGTGTTCACATTTGGCGAATATCGCCAGCCGAATTTCAAAATATAACGCCAGGCGAAAAAACAAAATTCGCCGTACACCCATTGATCGTCACACCTGTTCACACAAGTCCACCGATATAGAAACGATCTGTCAGATGCGCTTTGATTTTGACACTGTTTTCAAAATGGCGTCGAGATGGAGATCGCGAAGTGTTTATTTTTAGTCGAAAATGTTATAGTAGAGGTTATAAGGCGCCTTTTAATTAAGGAAACAAACGCCACAAACCAACAAAAAAGATAACAGCTGTCACGAAGCGGGAAACATTATAAAATTTATAGGTTATAAAGCTTTTACCATAGACACAAACGCCGCGCATATCTGCGCATGTGCAAATCGTTCGATCGCCCGAGAAAGTTGGAAGGTGGTCAACTCGAGACGATATCGTTTCTACTGGTTTTTATCGTTTCAGACTAGCTGTCATTTTGTTCACACGGTTCAAATGGCTGGCGATATTTTGGTGCCCTAGCGATATTCGCCAAAGTGAGAACACCACATAATACCGACCTTGAATTCATCGGTAATGTGTACATATACGTACCTACTGTGGAAGTTTTGGTGCGCTGTGAGTGTGTTGGTGTACATACGTTTAATAACTATTTACAAAAACTAGGGGATAACCCTAGGACTTTGGGAACAATCAGTGTGACCAGATTTCAAAATAAAATTGTGTTAACATAATCTATTCTGTCTCAATACATTAACTATTGATGATGCTGGTGTGAAATTCGTGCACCCATTTTGTGCTTTTAATACTCCTTTAAGGTTAAAATTTTATACACGACTTTAATGTCTAGTTTAAAAGCTTTTTTTAACACAAGTAACAGTATGCAATGAAAACGGTGTGTTGGTACATTGCGTTAATTAATAACATAATATTATTTATTTTCTTCGAATGTGTCGGGGAAGTAAGAAGCGTGGCAATAGTGGACCAGTGGATAGTGACGCTCAGTGTGGCTAAAAAGAGTAGAAAATAATTGAGGGCGCTGCTGTCGTTCATATGGCAATCTTCAACAGAAAGTCAGGGTCACTCTACGGTTTTACAGTAAACATAGGTAAGCGCCATTTTCTTTGTTGTTGATAATTAAAAATAAATTGAATATCACATTTTTTTTAGATTTCCTGTGTACAACAAAAATAAATACCAAAGGGATTAGATTAATTTAATAACCCAGCAATATATAAAAATCTTTGGGATAAGTTTCTCATGCTTATGAGGGTAGGCAAAAAAACACTTTTTTTTTAATTTTACTTTTAAATATAGTCTCCTTTTAACTCGATACATTAAGTTCAGCGGTATTCTTACTTTTTTAAGCCATCCTAAAAAGATGATTTGTTGAATTCTATAAAATAGGTCACTGTTTCGGCGATGATTTTGTCGTTTGACGAAAATCACTTCCCGCGAAGCATTTTTCCATGTTTGGAAACAATTAAAAATAAAAATAAAAGTGTTATGATTATAATAATAATTAAAATCTTTATTGCATGATAAAAGAACAATTACAAATTTTAAAAACAAAAAAAAAATTCATGCTATGGGCGAGTTTATCGCATGAAATCGATATCTTGCGATAAACGCTGTGTAAAGCTTATTTAAAAGAATTTGAAATTGAATTGGGTCGATTCGGCACGTAAAACGATATGAAGAGAAAATATACGCAAAAACTACTCAAAGAATCTATAAAGGACATCGGGTATACCAGACCCTAATAAAACTCAATTGGTGCTTAAATTATTATAGCCGAACTCCATAGATTTTCTTAAATGTCATCTAAATAAACATAACCTATACTTTATTGAGAGGTTATTAACATAGTGGATTTATCCGTAAAAATAACATTGGAAACATATTCAAATGAATAATACTTGATTTAATATGAATAAGTTGTATTACTAATCGGCTAGAATCGATGTTCGTTTGTAAACATCGCTAAAATCAGACGATGATGTGTTGGACATGCAATCCGCCATACACTGCACGTAAACATTGTATATAATCTCTTTTGCTCCACTGCGAATAGTTTTATTAATCATTTTATTTATTACCACTGATTTTGAAAGAAAAATTCACTGCCTTTTTCAACAATTACGGCCGATTTAATTAAAATAATGATGTTAAGTTTGTAAACTATGATAACAAGACGTATAGCCTTGGATATGTCAGTGAGAATGACCATAAATATTAGTGTTGTCAGAGTGATAAAATGTTAGTTCACCAATAATTAATTTCTACTCTTTTTAGCCGGACTGTACTTACTTTGCCATCACACTCGTTATTTTTGATGAGTACAAAGGATTAGGTATTATGATTAGTCAATATTTATTTACTCTCATCTGGACTAATTAAGTGTTTATGAATAAAATTGAAACGCCTAATCTATGGAATCGAATATTTCAAATACTTTTGATACTATTCGAATAAAGAAACCATGGATGTAAATAGGTAGGGGATGGAACGTTTATAGTAATTTGTATGAATGACAGCGAAGCCAAAAAGTGAGGAAGGGAAATCGACGGTGGGCATTTTGTATGAAACACTTTATTTAACATTTGTATGGGCACTGTATGGAGATTATTCACACAGTATCAGAAAACATTATATTTACTTCTTAAAATAATTAAAATGCCACATAACTTAATATTTTCATATACATGATGAAATAGGGAATAGGATGAGTTAATAAAATTGAGTATTTCATTTCAAAATCATTATTTATTTTTAAACTTTGTTTTCATATACACACAATATGGAGAGAATGAATGACAATTGAAGGATATATCTAAATGAATAATATAAAACACACGAACTTGCAAATGAGCGGGAAACTCAGGATATTTCGTAAGAGTGACGTTTTTCTCCAACCTCGCAGAAAAACGAGATGTTTTTGAACACAAAACACTACGTTTACTTGGTGTCAAATATTGGATAATGTCCAGTTTCTCCTTTCTGGATCCTTTGGAAAACTACAAAAAATGATTTTGTTTATAAACATGCGATAATATCATTAACCTGATCAGATTTGTATGCATGAAACATTTCATTCTAACGGGTAAACAAACCAAACATCAGATTGTAGGTTCTTTGTATTGTCAGATGACAGAATGGAAAACAAGTTACATGTGTAGATATAGGAGAATAAGGACAGATAATTATATAGAACGTTTATAACATTATTATGATCATTTATAAGTATACGAATTATAATATAAACGACTTTAAAATCGCAATATATTAAGATAAAAACTACAATACAAAACAACTTACCGAAAATATGACAATCCTGTTTCCTGCGAAAGTTGGATTGGATTTATAACCACAACCATTTATAGCGCACATCACCATGTTAATCATAAGATGATTCCTATTCTTCTAGATATAAAAACAAAAACCGATATGAAAAATTCAACTGATGTGCAAAAACTTTAAACATTTTTAAAACAACTAAACATACAAATACAAGGGTAAGTTCATGGGAGCATAAATGTCACTCGGCGTCGTTTGACCTGAACGACCATGAAGTTGCAGTGAGTGGTGAATGTAATCCGGATAATCGTGAATAACTTAGAGCGTTTTATGACCCAATGTTATCGTAATGGCGCCATTATTTTTTACGTCTTTTTATTATTTTTTTTATTG
The DNA here is from genome assembly GCA_947579605.1 of Athripsodes cinereus. Lineage (NCBI taxonomy): Eukaryota > Metazoa > Arthropoda > Insecta > Trichoptera > Leptoceridae > Athripsodes > Athripsodes cinereus. The sequence goes on along the minus strand of OX388308.1, from coordinate 9,258,159 downwards.
CTTTTATAACTTTTAAAAATTTTTTTTTTTGGATTTACTTTTTGTTATAATTTCTTAAATTCGCCGACGTGTAAAAGACGTAAATTATGAATATATTTAAATAATTAATATTTTTATTATTATTTGACTGGCGCCTTTTTATAGTAGCATTCAAGTACTTTTGTGTTTCTTTTAAATGATAAAAATATTTTTGTCTCTAACGAAGGAATAAATTATTTTAATAGGTATCTTTAAAATTAACAGTTAAAGTAATAACTACTTGATTAGTTTATAACTAATTGCTTTATACTTTTTTTTAAAATTATTCCATTATCTAACTTTCTGAGCTTGTATACTTCCTAAATACTTGTTACAAGTTTATATCCTAAATTTATCCAAACGAATTCACTGAATCAGCGTCAGAAATTATAAATGACAATTACGCAGAAATCGAGTATATTTTCTGAGACTATTCTTATTTTGTTACACATTTTGAAAACATAGTAACATACAGTACATGAACACTATGAATGCGTACTGGCATTGTATAGGTACTTTCAAAATATGCGTCGTCGACTGATCACTCGGTGACTGTCTGAACGCAGCCCAAATGCGACGCACCGAACAAAATTTATTTCTTACAAAATGGTCGTCATTCCCCTCCCCGCGCAGCTACAAAATGTTTACCAAAGTGTCTGTCCATTACTCTATTTAGGTCCATGAAAGAAACAAATAGTTCAATTGTTCAAAAAATTATGTAATATTTTTAAGTACTTAACATTCATTAATTTGCGGGTTGAATTCATTTTATTTATTATATGAATACAGTGTTGCCAAGATTATGTACTTTTGTACCTAATAATCTACGTATTTTTGACCTTTTTCTTAAATTTATAAATTTACACCAAGGAGATCATGAACAATCTAAATAAATAAATGAAAATCGACCAAAAAATTGATTCTTAAAAAATATTCTTTAACAAAACCGAAGAGATCATTAAACATTTTTAATTTCTATACCAGATCGAAAATCTGGCGACGGGGGGAGGGGGGTGGTAGAAATTTGAAAGGACAATTATTTACTGAAATTACTCTTAGGATTATTCCTTCCATCGGTAAAATACCCGTTATTTGATAACGGGTATGTTGCTCGGATTACCCTACGGTACTCGGTATGAAAATATATCCGGTATTGACATTACTATACTATTATATTATATATAATGAGTACATAAATATAATGAGTTACAATCCATTGGATTGGTCTGCAACGAGTTTTGACTTGTTTCTCCACTCCTTCCGATTCTCAGCCAGTCTCTTCAACTCCATATATGAGCCACAGCTCATGTCCCTCTTCAGTTGGTCCATATAGGCGTCTCTCGGTCGACCTCTGCCATTTGTGCCTTCGGTCCTGCCCTCTGCGATTGCGATGAGCAGTCCTGGGTGCCTGATGTTGTGGCCAATCCAATTAGCTCGTTGTTGGCAGATTCTTTTGAGGAGTTGCCTTTTTTCGCCAACCCTGGTTAACACTTCTTCGTTTTCGACGTGTTCCGACCAATGAATCTTCAGCATGCGTCTATAGCACCACATTTCAAATGCCGCTAACCGTCCGCTTTCCCTCTTACTGATGGTCCACGTCTCGCACCCATATAGCAGAATGCTCCACACAAAGGCTTTAGTGAGATTCTTCCTCACGCTTAGATCAATATTAGGGGATTCTAATATTTTGGATTTTTTGTTAAAGGCAATTCGTGCCTGGTTTATTCTGCTCACAATTTCTGATTTGGAGCGTCCGTCCTGGTTTATTCTGCTGCCCAAGTACACGAATTCTCTTACTTGTTTGATGCTCACTCCATTTATGGCAATGTTCGCAGTCGCTTCCTCCCTTCCTACGACCATACATTTTGTTTTATCTTTATTTATTTTCATGTTGTACTTTGACAACAGTATACTTTCCATTTTTCCTAAGGCTTCGTTTAGCTCCATCTCAGAGTCTGCGAGCAGTGCTATGTCGTCAGCATATCTAATCATGTCAACCTTTTTCCCATTTATTTTTACTCCTGTCCAATTCTTCATTTCTTCTCTGAGTTCATCAATAGCTTGCTGTATATAGCAGTTAAAGAGTGCTGGCGACATTGAGCATCCCTGTCTTACACCTTGTGCTACTCTCGCTTCTGCGCAGCTCTCTACCTACTATAATATTAGATTGATTAAATTAATGTCAATTTATTACGATGCTCAATCAGTGGCGGCTCGTGACCTCTAGTATTGGCAGGGCAAAAAAATCTCTAATTTTCGAGATAGAAAATAACTTTTTTCTCGTTCTATTTAAATGTTTAGTTTATTTTCGTTATTCCTCAGAATTGATTTGACGTGCGCTTAGTATTATCATAGTCATTTGGTGTGTGTGATAGTGGGGGTAGATGGATTCTATAAACCATGAAATAACATACAATACCTAAACAACTGCCTGCCTTATACAATCATTATATTTTGTAACATATATAACGTTCTTCATATTAGGATCATACAACATGTTAATATTAATAAAATATATCTCATACCAATTATTTATAAATAAAATCCATTCGACGATGTTTCGCTCCAGCAAAGGTGTCGATAACTTTTAGATTGAAATCATGCATCGAATTTATCATTTTCTTTTCAATGGATAACATAGCTAATGCATTTAGTCTATCTTGATTCATAGTGTTCCTCAAAAATGTCTTAACTCTTAATGTTGTTAACCGAAGGTACTTGTTGGAAGTCCATTTCAAGATAATTGAAAAAAAACACAATATAATTGCGAAGTTAATAAAGTCATTTGGAAGTTAACTACATATTGTATTTTTTTCAATTGTCTTAACTCTTTTCAGCGTAGAAAAACATCTTTCGTTTTCAACAGTTGTCATTGGCAAAGTCACTAATTGTCAAAATTTTTACACACTCCGAAAATATTTCACACAAGTAATTTTCCTTTATCTGTAATAAAGGAATTGCAACACTAGTACACCATAATCTTCTCTACTGTAAAGAATTTCTAATTCTGTTTTAAACTTAATCCTATTAATGTTTGGGTATTCTGTAATGGTTATCATATACTCTTCCACTGGATTTTTTTTACAATACGCGCTAAAATACTTTGTAATAAAAAGTTTTGTCGCAAATAAATGACACGAAAATTGAAATCTATCCTTACACTTTGTTATGATGTTAACACAATAATTAATAATTTATTAAGACAAAAATTTAATAATATCGCACGATTATGAAGTGCTGTTCAATTCCTAGGAAAACCTGTAATAGGTGTATTATCACACTAAGTACACAAAATTGTCAATTTATTAACAACACCAACTATAACTATATTATTACAAAAATTAGGTGTAATAGTATAATGTAAAGATATTACTAATAATGAGAGCACAATTTTTCTTATACAAAACCGACGATGATAAGAACAAAATTATATAATAGGTACCTACCCACATCAGAACTTCATCTGAAAGACTAAAAGTGTTCATGTCATCATTGAATATAAGAAAGATTTTTGTCTAAATATTAATTATTAACATGTGTTTCCACTTTGCAATAGAATGCATTCAATCTATTCACACGACATAATATATAATTTGTATCGAATATCACACATTATGTCGAACCTTTCGATGCAAGTCAATAGTGAAACATGCGTCAAAAGGGATAAAACAAACACATAAAAATAAATGTATTTGACATTGTTTTTACTACATTGTTGATTTTACTTAGTTAATTTGAAAAATGTGTTTGTCTTGTTTGGCTTCACGAAATGTGTAGAAAAAATATTTTTTTGGAGTCAGATAATATACGTGTTTTTATCAGCAAACCATTGCTAATGTACACGACAATATTTGTTAATGAGTATATGTATTGTCCCTTTTGCCTCTAGAATATCACTGTATCGATTAGTTATATTGGAGATAATCTCCCTAGGGGCAAGCTTTAGAGTTGCCCCGATATCATTAAAATCTTCATATAAAAAAAACAGTAAGTATGTAACTACCTTAGGGTGTCCCTTATTTTTCAAAGTTTTAATTTTACAACGCATAGGCTTTTATTTTATTCATTTGGTCCTAAAACACTCAAAAACCAATTTTTATCTTAATCGGAACAGTGCAACCCGTGCCGACTTGCACGGAAACATCTTCATACAAGTTACTTTACAGGGGCGGTGAGTGCTCGCTGTTATTGCCACTCAGTCTCGGTTTTTCTGGTAATTGTCGCGGATTTTTTTATATTTCAAAGATGTCAGTGGAATTAAGAAGCAATATAAAAAGTATTTTCTTGGTTAGTGAAGTAAATAAATAGATGACCGGTGCAAAATTATCGTCCAATCGTCAAGTTCTCACAGTTGTCTTTCGACATGCGCGATATTAAGTTGAATGTTAGTGAATGCGAAAATCTAGTCATTCGTGTGTGCATTACATTCTGTAAAAAGGCTAGAATACCTAATAGAACTGATACTAATCGTGTTAAGAGATCAGGGGATCTTTATCAGGTCTGGAAAGAGCTGCCAAAAAATAGCAAGAAGATTCAGGATTTTCATAGGCACCGTGAGGAGAACTTTCGACGTGAATTGGATAGTTTATGCGATATATGCAGTATGCGCCGATGCTCTCAAAAGCCTTAAAAATGAAAGAAAATAATAAATTATTGTAAAAGCAAAGAGATCCAAGACGTACAGGATGCTTAGCGGGTGTTGACCAAAAAATGGCTGAAATTGACAAAGAGCAAGGCTAAAAAAACTAGCAGAAGAGAAAAAGAGATTAAAGCTTATGGTTTCAGAGAGCTTGTTGGCACCTGCTGCTTAACACATCTTTGATATGCCTGAGAGAGCCTCTGGCATCCACATAAATTGAAAATCAGATCTTCTGGCGCAATACATCAAGCACGATGGATGGCAAGAGCTATTTACCCTTCAAAAATATGTTTAATGCAGACTCAGTTTAAAATGGGCGCTAAGGATAAAAAAACTTTACTAGATATTTGTTTTTTTTTATTATGGTAGTTCATGTAAAGTCCTTGCTTGAATGTTGTTTGGTGGTGAAAGCGCCGAATCAAGACTTGTGTTTTTCAAAAACATTAAATGGTAACGAAAGAATTGGCAAGCTGATTTCCAAAGCGGCTTAAAACATGATCATTCAACATTTTGTGATGATTGTCAAAAGAAATAGCCGACCTTTTAATTTTTAAGATTTAATTGATGAGCAGACCAAGGGGATCACTGTAGAAAATTTACAAAAAAAGAAAAATTTGGTGATTTCGGTAAGAGATATGAAAAATCCAAGGAATTAACAGATGTCTGGCTCTCTATATATTAGGAAGAAGTGCTCAATTGAAAACAAAATATGTTACAACATGTTCTTTTTATGTATTCTACAAGTAGCCTTAATGTTTTTATAGGCAAATTTTTGAGTTATTTTGTATCCGTCAGGACCAAAAATTAATTTATGCAACTTAAACTTGACAGCAGTTTCCTTCAAGAAGGTGTATCTTCGTATGATGAAAACGTGGCATTTGTGGAAGCTTAAAAAAAGATGTCTAGCTTAAAAGCAGTGAATGACACAGCTGAAAGAGCTGATAAACTAATCAAAGGCTTTCATGGTTTGATACCCGCAGATGATTAATAGAAACAGTTCTTATAACGTTGTGTGCATGAACATAGAAAAATGTATCCAAATTGTAAAAAAGAGACTTTTTAGAGCTACTACTACTACTACTATACCATCACGGCATATCCCACAAGTGGGGTAGCCAGCAGACCAGCTGCATGTAAGAAACATGCACACACACACGGGAGACTTTTTAGAGGATATGTTCAAATTAATTAATATCAATTTTGTAACTTATCTTGATAATTACAAGTAATGCTCCATATAAATTTGTGTTTTCATCAATATTTAGCTAACATAGTGGTATGAAGTGATTATCTACAGATAAATTTAAAAGACGCTTTAAGCTGCTATTTTCTGAAACTTTGAGGCTCTGTCGGCACGGGTTCCAATCAACTTAGAAAGCTTAAATTTTGTATTTGGGTAAGTAGTAGGCTAATAAACACAATTAGGGGATATGCGTTTCAATAACTGAAAAAAAAATTTTTTCGACCAAATAAGGGACACCCTAAACTACCTATTTAAAATCTTCATACATTCTTTGGGCAACTCAAAAATTGTCCCGAGATGACATATATTCGTACCTATTAGGTGACAAGACTGAAGCGTTACATATACATACATACGTGTGCGTGTGTCAGTATGCAACTTGCAACAGATATGTATAATATTATACAGTACTACGCAGCGCAGAGATCCAGTACCTATATAGATTGCATCGTAATAGAATTATTAATTTTTATATTTCTCTGATATTGTTTTATGATTACAATGAAATGATTGGCGGGTCATTGCCCACGCTGCCCATATGAACAAGCCGTCACTGTGCTCAATGACGCGTGCCGCGGCACACTGGTGTACCGTAGTCATCAGTTTGTGAGCCGCGGAAAAAAGTCAAGCTTTTGTGAAAATAATACACCTAAAAATAGCTGAGCGAGCGAGCGAGACGCTTTGTTAAATAAACATTGCTTTTTTCTTTGGTGTACCTCTAAAATTTCTTGATTTGATAGGTGTACCTTGAACACAAAAAGTTTGCGGAACACTGGTTTAGATGATACTATTTATGAGTATTTAGTTTCTTTTAAAAAAACAGCGGAGATTTTGGGCCTTGCCGTATTTTTTCACCCAAGTAAGGTATAATAATTTTGTCAAAGTATTATCTTTACAATTTTGGCAAACCAATCTGGCAACCCTGGGATGGACTGTGGAGGCAAACTACAAAATGCAAGGGTTTGCAACACGATCTTAATCTTATTCCATTGTTCATCAATTCATCATAAAAGTGTGAGTCTATTGGTGTAAGTGGCATGTTGATTATTATCTAGTAATTAACAGTTTTATTTTTCTTTTCAAGAGATTTACCCATTAATATAAAAGGTACATGCATATTTTATTGGTTATACTATTTTACACTTTATAGATAATTTAACAATTATTTAATCTCTGATATTACATGAGCAGAACTTGGTCTTTGAGGAACCAACAACTGTAGATAGATTTTTGATTATTTATCCATTTTTTAAATAAATACTATGGAATAGCTTTGTAAAATGTTGCAGGATAGAGTGTGGAATGAGCAGAACATGTAAACAAGTTGTGATATGTCTGTTCTGTCTGCCTACTTGGGATACGTAAGGGAATAATGAGGGCTGTTCAAATTTTTAGTGGTATGGCTAGAGATATTGATATCTTTAACGTGACGTACGCAGAATTAGTAGAGAAAATTGAAAGTATATTGTCATCTGCAGAGATGTGACGTATTTGAAATAAAAGTACTTAAAATACAAGTACAAAATACCTTTTTTCATTTTGTATTTCAAATACCTTTTCGTAAAAAGTATTTTATTTGAAATACTTTTTTTGAGTATTTTGTATTTTATACAAAATACTTTTACGAAATACCTTTTTATTTGTTTGAAAGAAAATTCTGGCATTAAGTAATTGATATGCACGTACGCAAGCATTTTTTGTCAATTGGTTGAATTACGAATACAACGTTTCCATTAGAGTAGAAGATATACACACATAATAATGATGATTGAACTAATTAAACATGTCACCGTTTAATGATCCATGACCATTCCAAGGGTGATGTGATTTCTTCTGAACTGTAGCGTTTTCAACTTTGTCTGCAAGCAATCTGTTCCAGGCAGTTGGCGCTGCGACTCTGGTTCTCCTTTATTGAATTCTACGAGTTTGTTCACGGCATTAGAAGCTGAGCACAGTCACAATTTTTTGTCAGCGGAACAGCTCAGTGGGTGGTGTGCTACCTTATGGACAGTGAGACACAGTTTAAACACCACCCTCTCTGAGACTCTCAGCTCGTGTAGACCTCTTAGTAGTGAAATGATGTGGCAGCTCTGATTCTCTCTGTAAATGATTCGGAGGCAACATTAAAAACCATCTGAAGACAATCAAGAAGGGTGTGGAGCAGTCCTGTATATAATAAATGATTTTACAGTAGTTCTTACGATTTTAGATTAGGAGTATCTATCCTGATTTATTGTGCAGCCAAAGTTCAGGAATTCTCTAACCTGCTTGATACTCACTCCATTTATGGCAATTTTCGCAGTCGCCTCATCTCTTCAAACAACCATACATTTTGTTTTGTCTTTATTTATTTTTATGTTGTATTTTGACAGTTCTTCCTAAGGCTCATCTTATTATTATTCAACTTATCTTCATTATCTGCAAGCAATGCTATATTTTGTCTTTATTTATTTTTATGTTGTATTTTGACAGTTCTTCCTAAGGCTCATCTTATTATTATTCAACTCATCTTCATTATCTGCAAGCAATGCTATATTTTGTCTTTATTTATTTTTATGTTGTATTTTGACAGTTCTTCCTAAGGCTCATCTTATTATTATTCAACTCATCTTCATTATCTGCAAGCAATGCTATATTGAATCATGTCAACCCTATAACAGTTAAAGAGTGCTGAAAATATTGAATACCCGTGTCTTACACCTTGTTCGACTATTTGTGAAAAGTATTTTGAAAATACGTATTTCGTATTTTGTACTTAAATACCATTTTGAAAAAGTATTTAGTATTTGAAATACAAAAATTCAAAAGTATTTTGTATTTAAATACTTTTTTGAAAGTATTTTGCACATCTCTGGATATCGCTTAAAGTTATCTTATTGAATCACATTGTTCTTCAGCTGTAATGGTCCTTGTAAGAATTGACTTATTGTCAGTAATAATAATAAAAGATTTGGTAAGGTCCTTCAAATTGTTTTCAACTGCATTTACTTCTCAAACCATGACTTTGTCATGGCTTAACAATTTTTTGTCATTATTTTACATTTATATTGACTCACATTGCATGTAGCATGCAAAATTTGGTTCTCTGTTTGGTCTTTTAATTTTCTTAAATTTAATGAATATTGTTTTGTTAAAATTTGTCACTGTTATACTTGTAAATTTTATGTATAATTATGTATTTTGACATGTAATAGGCTTATGCCGTGAATTTTAGTAAAATAAAAAAAAACAAAAATTAAATTGATGTAATGAAAACAAAATTGTTTTTAGGTTTTACTATGATTTATTTGTTAAATAAGTTACCATATGTGGAAACTTGGTAACTTATTTAACACATTCAATGCTGAGCATATGCTGAGCAGGTACGGTCAATACGAAATTCCCGGTATGCGCTGCCCGTACACGGTAGGGGCATCTAATTATTGATGATAATGACAAAAGTAATGAATTTTGGATTACCTGATTGTGTATATAATCCCTTCAGCATATGGGATAATTTTATTATTCATCTGTATGTTGAACGATTTGGTTGTTATAGCGATTTCTCTACCGTGGTACCTCCGAGACGAGTTAACATTAGTAAATTTGCATTAGTATCTTGAACACGCGTATTGCAGTTGCAAGCATTACTGACTTGCATTGTGTTTTGGACATTAGTTGTGAATATTTATAACAATATTTATTGACTTCCACGGACGTAATACAAACTATTTATTTTCAAGTGTTTTACGATAAAATGTTTTAATTTTGGAACATTTGGTATTTAACTACCGTAAAATTGTGTTTTGGACATTGTAAGTGTTTGAGTTTTCAAGTATATTTTGAACCTATTACTGTTATTTGGGATAAAGTGTTTACGTATTATTATAAAATCGTTTTTTTTTGTGCATATGAACTAGATATTGTTTAAATTTTATGTTCTAATTTTAAATTCTAAAAAGTTGTTAAGAAATTGATGGAAGGAAAAACTGGTATGGGTCACAGCGTTTATATGGACAATTACTACAACAGTGTTCCTTTAGTAGAATACTTTCTTGAAAACCAAACATACATAACCGAAACGCTAAGAGCTAACAGAAAAGATACACCGAAGGACCTAGTAGAAAAAAAATTAAAAGCTGGTGAGACTACAAACAAATATACAAATGATGGCATATGCATAACAAAATAGAAGGATCGTCGAGAAATAATAACGATATCTTCAGAATTTGACGGCCAGTTGAGAAAGACTACAAACCGAAGGGGAATAGATATCACCAAACCAAGCGCAGTTATAAATTATAATAAATACATGAGCGCCGTGGATTTCCATGACCAAATGTTGTCATATTACCCTTGTCGCCGTAAAACACTGCGATGGTATAAAAAACTGGGGATCAATATTTTTCAATCAATGCTCATAAATGCACACTATTTGTACAACGCTAACAGAGTACATAAAGAAGACCTCTACGATTTTAGACTGGAAGTAATTGACAGTTTACTTGGTCCTCCACCTTCTGCAATTCCTCATCCATCAGTATCGAATGTCCGAAATTTGCCAGCATATTGTGAAAAAAATGATAAAGGCAAAGTAAAAAAAAGGCAGTACAAATACTGCTGGGAGGAAAACCGCACAAAAGGAAAGATTCCAACTTTTGTTGCAAGGGATGCCCTAATATTCCTGGATTTTGAATCGAACCCTGTTTTCGAATTTATCACTATAAAAATAATAAGTATTTTTTTTAAAAATATTTTTCTAGTTTATTATGATAATAACCATTTTTATTTTTAGTAAAAATTTGTTTGTATATATGGATTTGTTTACTTGCATTTTTCTTTTATTATATTCTAGAAATGCTTTGTAAATAAATAATATTATTGTTATACACCTGATGTGTTTGTCATCATTCTTATTTCTTCAAATTAGTATAATAAGAAGATACTTCGGATGTAAATTCCATAGTTGAAATGTCATAATCCCTTTCCATTGTTATTCCAAATATCTATGTACTATTATTAGTTTATAAATACATTATAATTTACTTATAATGTGTTTATTTGATTGCACTTTTCAATATAATTGTTTTCATTTGAAATCCTTTGATAATAAGAATAATATTATTTTACCTGTTATATTCACAATCTTTTTTCTTTTGTTTCTGCAAATAATGGTGGAATGACTAATTGATATTCCACAATAAAGAAATTTGTAAGCACAATACACTTCGGGGCTTTTATTTTATTATCTTCTACTACCTGAATGATAAGCTTTGCAAGTCAAGAAAATAATAAATATTATTTTGGTACCTGATTCATAAGGTTCATGTAAACATCAAAATATACCTATGCAAAGATCCGTATTCTCTGAAATACGGGAGAGACAATGGACCTGGTTTTGAGAATTTCTAGTGTAGCTAGGCAAAAAGAGCGCTGTTATTTCAGCCATCAGGGTTCCGATGGCACGAACGTCCCTCTTTCACAATACACTGTTCCTACGACAACAAAATCCGAGCGCTAGGAATGTCATGGGAAGAGGTGATGCGATTGGCTCATAGTCGCTCTGAATGGAGGAGGCTGTTTTCTGTCCTGTGCTTCCAAGAGGGGCGTGAAAGATAGGGAAAGAGGTAGTCTTATCTAATAGATAAAAATGACGCTAATGTAAATATTATGTTTATGTAAAACTCCTACCCATTATATTATATGCACTGAGGAAAAAATAATTGTACATACCATACATTCTTTGTTGCGAACATTATCAAATGGGAACTCGCTGGCTACAACGAATAGTGTTGGGTTAGTTGGTAGAGATTGCTCTCATAGCGATAAACACATCACTGATTATTATGCATATTTCAAATGAATATATCTTGTCATGAAATTGTTTATAATTATGTAATCAATATAAAATAGAGAATAAAATAAATAAATAAAAGATAAAAAATTGACATATGTTGACGAAAATATTATGAAGACAAACATTGCATTCATTTTTTGTCACAAACAAATAATAACTAATAATAAATGTAAGTACTCGAATTTGGATGCACGCAACTTGTGAAGTGAAATGTGTTGGTGTAAACTCATATTTATTTCGCTTTGCGCAATAATTTGTACATCATCTACGCAATATGTAATATATTTATTACATTTTTGCTCAACGCATTTGATAGATATGGCTTCCAATAATAATTGTAACTAACAAAATATATAATATTTATATTACTAACGTTGCAATATAGTTTTAAAAATGATGTATTTTGTCAGCACGGCTGTGATTGTGTCGTGAAAAATGTTGCAGTGAATGTGTTAACAAATAATAGTAAAACCTAAAAACAATTTTGTTTTCATTACATCAATATAATGGAGTTTTACAAAATCAACGTCGACTCAATCAAAAAATTAAATTATTCATGGAGTAGTACCATGAGGACTACAGAAATATATTCATGTTTTCTTCTTCTTAATAAAAAATTAAATTATTCATGGAGTAGTACCATGAGGACTACAGAAATATATTCATGTTTTCTTCTTCTTAATAAAAAATTAAATTATTCATGGAGTAGTACCATGAGGACTACAGAAATATATTCATGTTTTCTTCTTCTTAATAAAAAATTAAATTATTCATGGAGTAGTACCATGAGGACTACAGAAATATATTCATGTTTTCTTCTTCTTAATAAAAAATTAAATTATTCATGGAGTAGTACCATGAGGACTACAGAAATATATTCATGTTTTCTTCTTCTTAATAAAAAATAAAATTATTCATGGAGTAGTACCATGAGGACTACAGAAATATATTCATGTTTTCTTCTTCTTAATAAAAAATTAAATTATTCATGGAGTAGTACCATGAGGACTACAGAAATATATTCATGTTTTCTTCTTCTTAATAAAAAATTAAATTATTCATGGAGTAGTACCATGAGGACTACAGAAATATATTCATGTTTTCTTCTTCTTAATAAAAAATTAAATTATTCATGGAGTAGTACCATGAGGACTACAGAAATATATTCATGTTTTCTTCTTCTTAATAAAAAATTAAATTATTCATGGAGTAGTACCATGAGGACTACAGAAATATATTCATGTTTTCTTCTTCTTAATAAAAAATTAAATTATTCATGGAGTAGTACCATGAGGACTACAGAAATATATTCATGTTTTCTTCTTCTTAATAAAAAATTAAATTATTCATGGAGTAGTACCATGAGGACTACAGAAATATATTCATGTTTTCTTCTTCTTAATAAAAAATTAAATTATTCATGGAGTAGTACCATGAGGACTACAGAAATATATTCATGTTTTCTTCTTCTTAATAAAAAATTAAATTATTCATGGAGTAGTACCATGAGGACTACAGAAATATATTCATGTTTTCTTCTTCTTAATAAAAAATTAAATTATTCATGGAGTAGTACCATGAGGACTACAGAAATATATTCATGTTTTCTTCTTCTTAATAAAAAATTAAATTATTCATGGAGTAGTACCATGAGGACTACAGAAATATATTCATGTTTTCTTCTTCTTAATGAGTTTTCAACACACATGAATATCTATCTATCTATTCCCTTATGCCGTATCCCAAGTGGGGTAGGCAGAGAGAACGGAACGCCAATTAGATCTGTCCTTACATACTTCTTTTGCTTCCTCCAGTCATAATGAGGACTCAACATTATATTCATGTCTTGTCGGGTCCCTCCCCCCTCCCTAACCTCCTGGGCAGTAGAAACAGCTCCTTAACTCTTTGTATGTCTATCCACTCATGTATGTATGTTCAATTAATTATATTCAATCACTTCTGTGATATAATTAATTGAATATACAGAGTGGACAAAAATCTAAAACGTCTTCCAGTAATTAGGTAAAAGAACTGTCAAGCTAACAGTGGTATATTTTATTGAATTAAAATCAAATAATATTTATGCCATCTGTGCCCAAAATTTGGAATGGCGTAATTTTCCTCTTACGATTATGTTTTAACCAGCTAATTTGTGATTTGATAGTGATGTTAATGAACCAATCATCTAGTTTGGTAATATAAATGACGTGTATATATCGATGGTTTAAAGCACAGAAGACACATGTCCACATTTGACAGTTTAGAGAAAACAGGTTTTGAAAGTTTGAGATTCTTAATTAATTCACTAACTTCAAATTAATGCAGAAGGTGTTGAAAATCATAATCTTTGTTCTTTTTTAATGTCATTTATTACTTATTTTTTACTACATTTTTAACCAGAATGCCAAGAATTAGCATTTTTAGATGATGGTCATGGACATGTGTTTGGAAGTGTGATGGAAGTGCCACTCACGGCGACTTTTGGGATGCGTTTATGCATGCACAGATGACACATGTCCGTCCTTAATGGACATGTATTTTTTAGAATCTTCATATCTTATGTGACATGTTACATCTGTGCACAAAACAAAGTGAATTTGTGGACATGTGACATTTGGTTTTTACTAAATATTTCAATAATGGTATTAAGATTGTTGGTAATATTTAATCAGGACATAGATGGCGTTGCAAACGATCTTGTACATGTATTAACTCATTTTATCTAAAAAGTGGACATGTGTCTTCTGTGCTTTAAACCATCGATATTTAGTCTAAAGTTCGGAACAAAAAATATCGCAAAGTAAAGGAAATGTAAGATTATATTCCCTCCCCCCCACTTCATAAAGTAGTACATTATGAGATTTAGCTCTAAGACGCTTTGCCACAGACCTAAAAAAAATCATAATAATGTGTGGGTTGGTTCCTCTAACCTTTTTTGATCACAGAAGTTGAGATAATAATTAAGGCTCTAGTTTGCATTATTGGTTCACATTCTGTGATGTAGATGCAATGGTGTTTTATGTTCATTCATGCAGAATCAATGTATGTACATGAAGATTATTATTATTACCAAAAGCTATCAAGCAGGCAGCTAGAGCTGATGTGTTTAATATCCACACTATCACTTTATACCAGGGGTCTCCAAACTTTCCAGCCTTAGGGCCATACTGATTACTCCAGTGAGTTCCGAGGGCCAAAACCATATTATTATTGTTGCCGGTGGTTAAAAGTGAAATAGTCCACTGATGAAAAAAAAAGTCCGAAAAAGTACGCAACATTTAAAAAAGGCTGCAAAACGGCAACACTGCATATTATTAATTTTCCTGTCATCTGTAATTTCTAGATTAGTCGTAGAGTACGAGCCATGAGGAGTAACGTGACACGACATCTGGTGGACACAATCGGAAATAGGTAGTACCTTCTATCGCTAACAGATGGCGCTAATAGCACGTACAGAATAATCTCGTTGGTTCGAGAAAGTCTGGTGTCTTCTACTCACTTCTAGATGGCATTAATTGGAATATATAAGAAGGCTAGTGGCGCAACCACAAGTCAGTTCCTATGACACTGTTGTGAAATAAAATAATGCGTACCTCCTTAAAACGTGTTTGTGCGTGTTTAAGTTTAAGACATCTTTGTAACAGTATTTTGATTTGAATTGTTGCTTTTGTGTGTGATTTAGTAGTATGGAAAAGAAGCGAAAAATTGATAGTGAATGCAGAAAATTCAAAGATCAGTGGAACATTCAGTATTTCGTAATTGAGTCCAGTAACAAGGCGCTATGATTGATTTGCAATGAAAGCATTGCCGTTCTCAAGGAATATAACATTAAACGTCATTATGAAACAAAACATTTTCAAAATTACTCAAAATATACAGGAAGTTTGCGGGCAGAAAAATTCGAAACTCTGAAGCGCGGATTGAAATCGCAGCAATCTTCATTTACAAAACTCAAAACTGAACAAGAGGCTGCAACTCGTGCCAGCTTTCGTGTGGCTCTTGAAATTGCAAAACGTGGAAAACCATTCACCGATGGAGAAATGATCAAAGAATGCATAATTGCAGTAGCCGAAGAAATGTGCCCTGAAAAGGTAAATTTATTAAAAACTGTCAGTATGTCAGCAAACGCTGTGGCTCGAAGGGTAGAAAACATCGCTGAAAATATATCCTCTCAACTGTTTGACAAAAATGGACATGTTGAGTGGTTTTCTTTGGCCTTGGATGAGTCAACGGATGTGTCAGATACTGCTCAGGTGTTGATTTATATTCGAGGAGTAGATAAAAGCTATGAAGTGCATGAAGAACTTCTTGATATGTATAGTATTCATGGCACAACTACTGGTACAGATATTTTTAAAGGAGTTGAAATGGCCATTAATCAAAAGAACCTTCGATGGACAAACTTGAAATGTATTACAACTGGAGGCAAAAACATGAGTGGGAAAGATAAAGGAGTGGTCGCTCTTGTGTCAAAGGCTGTAGAAAATAACGGTGGTTCAAAACCATTAGTCTTACATTGTATCATTTATCAACAGTCTTTGTGCGGAAAATGTTTGGATATGTCTGAAGTTCTGAAACCAGTCATATCAACTGTTAATTTTATCAGATCTTTTGGGCTGAATCACCGACAATGTCGACAATTTATTGAAGAGATTGGAGAAAATGACTTACCTTATCATACTGCCGTACGTTGGCTTAGTTGTGGGAAAGTCCTTCAGCGCTTTTTTGAACTTCGAGCAGTGATCGAAATTTTTTTGAATGAAAAGCATCGCCCTCTTACTGAATTACAAAAAAACGCATGGCTGTGGAAGATAAGAATAAGAAGCAGCCTAGCTCTGGGATACATGGCGTAGAGCACGTGTGACTTTTATTCCAAAAAATGGAAAGAAGGACTCAACCCTTCCAAAGTCATACAGACCCATCAGTCTCACATCATTCCTATTAAAGACAATGGAGAAAGTAGTAGACAACTACATAAGAAGCGAGCTACTGGATAAAACACCACTACATCCAAATCAGCATGCATACAGGGTAGGAAGATCCACGGACTCCGCCCTGTGTGAGCTGACTGAGTTAATCCAGAAAAGCCTCGACAATAAAGAAATAGCTCTGTGTGCATTCTTGGACATAGAAGGAGCTTTTGACAACACCTCCCATGAGGCAGTCGAAGAAGCGTTAAAGAAAAGAGGAGTAGGCAGCACAATATCCAGATGGATAAAACATATGCTGGCCACAAGAACTGCGGAATCCAAAGTAGGAGATAGCAACATTAAAGTTACAACCACAAGAGGATGTCCGCAAGGAGGAGTCCTATCACCCCTCATTTGGAGTCTAGTTGTAGACGAAATACTCAGGAAACTCACCGAGCACAGATACCATGTAAATGGATATGCAGATGACATAGTTATCACAATCAGAGGCAAGTTTGAAGATGTACTTTGTGATTTAATGCAGGGTGCACTAGAACTTACAAGAAGATGGTGCATATCTGTGGGGCTGAAATTGAACTCAGGAAAAACCACAATAGTACCATTCACAAACAAAAAGAAACTCCAAAACACCAAGGAAATCTTTCTAGATGGAGCTGTTGTAGAATGGAGTGATACAGCAAAATATCTAGGTGTAACACTAGACAAAAAGCTGCTGTGGAATAGACACGTCGACAAAGTAGTCGAAAAAGCAACCTCTGCACTTATGATTTGCAGAAGGATAGCAGGTAAAAATTGGGGCTGCAACCCAAACGTCCTGCTGTGGATGTATACAGTGATGATAAAACCAATCATCACATATGGAGCCATTGCATGGTCAAGTAGAACCAAACTTGTTACCACGAGGAAATTACTCGATAAGGTACAAAGGTTAGCATGCTTATGCATAACAGGAGCAATGAGAACATGTCCAACGGCAGCCATGGAGGTGATCCTTGATCTCTCACCGCTCCACATGGTAGTGGAGGAAGCTGCAAAGAAGACATATCTCAGACTTAAGAAGACAGAATCAACGAGGGTAAACCGCATCAAAGGAGAAGAAATTCTAAATGACTGCGCATACCTCATTGATCTGCCAGCCGATCTAATGATCAAGAAGTTCAGTTTCGAGAAGAATTTTGCTATCAAACTGAGCACAAAGAAAGAATGGGACGAGGATATTATACACTCTCTCAAGAATGGAACCATCGTATGGTATACGGATGGATCCAAAACAGAAGAGGGAACTGGAGCAGGAGTCTACGGGCCGCGCACCGAACACTCTGAAGCAATGGGAAAATTCCCAAGTGTCTTCCAAGCAGAAATATATGCTCTGGAAAGATGTATCCAGTTCAATCTCGACAGAGGATACAGTAAGCAACATATAGCTATACTATCTGACAGTCAAGCAGCTATTAAAGCATTGGGTTCAAACATCATCAACTCCAAGATGGTTTGGACATGCCTCCTCAAACTTAACGAGTTAGGCAAGAAGAATAAAGTCACCCTCTTCTGGGTACCCGGACACATCGGGGTTGAGGGAAATGAACGAGCTGATAAGCTGGCAAGAAAGGGTGCGGCAACGCAACTCTATGGACCAGAACCATTCTGTGGTTTGGGACATACGTTTTTCCAAGAGGAAATTAAAAAGAAAGGGAGACAAGAAAGAAACGAACTATGGAAGAATCTCCCTAGGCTTAGGCAAGCCAAGGAACTGCTCGGAGGATATAACTCCAAAAGGGCCAAGACTTGCACTAACCTAAGTAAAACAAGTCTCAAGGCAATAACAGGCTTCCTAACGGGTCACTGTAGACTCAGGGAACACCTACGCAAACTGGGACTTGAAGAAGATGGCACCTGTAGATTTTGCGAAGAAGAGGCCGAGACTCCTCGTCATCTCTTGGCGGACTGCAATGCTGTGGGATTCGCAAGAATCAAAACCCTAGGCAGGCACTGGGTAGAAGTGGAGTCTCTCCACACCTTGGACCCCCTCAGGATTCTGGACTTCATAAGATGTCTGGGGCTTGAGGGGTCGCTTTGACTGGTAACACTGGGAAAGCTAAGTAGGGGGAGTACAATAGATCTTATAGGTCGCGGTGCATACCATACCCCATAATATAATAAATAATACACTCTCTCAAGAATGGAACCATCGTATGGTATACTGATGGATCTAAAACAGAAGAGGGAACTGGAGCAGGAGTCTACGGGCCACGCACCGAATACTCTGAAGCAATGGGAAAATTCCCAAGTGTCTTCCAAGCAGAAGTATATGCTTTGGAAAGATGTATCCAGTTCAATCTCGACAGAGGATACAGTAAGCAACATATAGCTATACTATCTGACAGTCAAGCAGCTATTAAAGCATTGGGTTCAAACTAGGGGATTCGATCTCGGGATCCCGAATCCCGGTCGTATTTTAGTCCTGAAAATCCCGGGATTTAATTTAAGGAATCCCGGGATTTTCGGGATTAATACAATTAGTCCAGAATTTGGGACTTATTCGCATCACTGACAGCCGAAGCTTGTGTTAGTATCTTAAAAGAGCGCTATTCTGAGTTCGATATCTCACTAGATACGATATTGTGGAAAAAGTTACTGATGGTCCAAATTACTGTTGGAAAACTTGTTAATGCAAAGCACCTAGTTTGTTTTGCACATGGTATTCACTTAGCCGTTTGTGATTTATTGTATAGAAAAATACCTGCAAATGAACCCTCAGTGATGATATTTTATTATTTTAATTATTTAATACATAAACGGCTATCACCTTTTATTGATGATTTGGATGATGATAATGAAGAACTGGACTCAGGATTAGTCTATAAAACCGGTAATGGTGAGTTTGACCAATGACTGGAATATTAATGAAGTCGTAAAGAAAGTTCATAGTGGTTCTTATTTTCAAAAGAGCATCTTTGAAGAATAATACTACGCTTCAAAACTATATTGAGAACAAACATGGAAGAGAGCTTAATTTTTTGTTTAACTGCAAATCGCGTTGGAATAGTCTCTTAACAATGCTTGAGGGATTTGATATTTTAAAAAATAGCATCAAAAAGTCACTCACCGACCTAATTCAAATAAATAATTCATAAAGTCTCTGGTCAATTTAATTTAAAAATAGGAGTTTAAGCATTGATCCCTGTAGTATGTATTTTTTTATTATGGGTTAAGCTTAATAAGAAGTCTAACTAAGTTGATTTAAAAAGAATATACCAAGATAGTACATACAAACAAACCTAAATATTAGACAACATTATAGAATATTGTTGAAGGGTGTCTGCGTTCACACTGTGAAAATTCATATTTAATAATTTATAAATAATCAAAACACTGTTATATTTTCACTATAATTATTTTAACTCTTAACGTTTTCTAATTTATAAATTATTAAAGAATATATTGCCCCACAAAACTTAAACTGTTCTGGGTTAAAACTATGAAATAAATACAAATACAAGAATACAATAAAAAAAAAATTAAATAGTTTTATAAATCATAAGTATGGCCAATTCTGAATCATAAAATAGTTAAGTTGCACTAAATAAGTCAACTAAGTGTGAGGAGATAGTTGAGTCATGATAATTAGTTCTAATTCGTATTCACAGTTTTCTGTACTAATTTAGTTCATTTTGACACCTTAGTACAACTATAAATTTCGAGAATCTATGGATTTCGTATTCAGAATGAAATTTTAGTTGACAGCCGACGACTAAAATAAGTTGGATTTGGCAGAATTTTATTCGCGACTTTTAATGTGCGAATATTATTAGTTGCTGTCATTTTACCGCAGAATATTTCTATATTTTGGAAGTGTTAAGTTGTTTTTTTCAATTAAAAGTAAAAATTTATATTTTTAGGGCCCTCGCAACTATTAGCATGTATAAATTGTAAAATTACACCACCACCGACGCAAATACGAACGCCAAAATATATTGGCAAATCTGACATTTCACAATTTTCACGCGCAACAACTATTAAATTGTTGCCAGAAGTGTAAATCGGAACGTGAAAAACATTTTGTATTGTGGCATCACTGACTAATATTAGTTTGTCACATAGATTTTACCGTTTGCACTTGGTGGTTCTCGAGTTTATAGTTGTTTATAGTTCATAACTAATGCTGAATACTACATAATAACTAATATTAATCAACTTTTTAGTTAGTTAGTTCATTAAGACTCAGAAACCGCGAAATGCTGGTTTTTTGTTGGTTTTTACATTTTTTAAATCGTCTTTAATAATGTTACATATTCACGGAAAAAATATATGTTATAGATCAATTCTTTTTCTATTGAATGGTAATGTTTTGAGTTTGGATAGTTTATTTATTTTTTTGATAAAAATTCCGAAAAAAATATCATTTTTTTGTTTTTGAATCACTTTGCTTGAATACCGGGTGGAACAGCGACATATTTTTTTTTTGTTATAATGCCTAATAATATTTTGCAGTGAAATGTCATGTAAATATTTTCAACAAATATTAAAATCAGTTTTAAAATTAAAAAAACCTTCAGTTGAGGAACAATTCATATTTGTATGACGTCTTTATTTTTGTCCAAAGAATGAGAGAGTCTTATACTTTATCTATACGCGCACGAGAGAAAAATGACACAGTCGGTTCCGAGCCGGCTTGCAGTGCGGACGTGGGGTCTGCGCTAATTTTTTGTTTGTTTTTTTGTCATTATTAAATTAGGTATATAATTTCACAATATTTGCATATAAGTCTCGAGTATATAAGTACTACACTACGGATCATACCTTTTGGAAAAATGTATTTTACGACGAATTTAATCTTGATTTTTTTTGCATATTTTATATTTTTTTTTATCTTATTAAGTACATAATGCAATATATTTATCGAAAACAATATATTTTATACATCTTTTTTATTATTATTATTAAATATGAACAAATAACAAGGAGTAAAATATCCATGTAAAATGAGCAAGCTAATCGCTTCTTCCAACTTACCCATTTTTTTAGTAGGCTTGCCCATATTTACTTTTTTATAAAAAAAATTATACATAAAAAAGAAATCACGACATAATTATCCCATAAGTAGGGTAACCAGCAGAACAGTTGCATGTAATAAACATGCAGGCCGTCTTCTCTGTGCCAAGAAAAAAAATAAGACATTCAAGATGGGCGGCAAACCTCATCGCTGAAATTGAGTTGTAATACTTATGTCTTTATTTTTTCGAACACCTCTTTTCACTTTTTTTATTGTAAACAAAAATAACTTTTTTTGTTTTAACACCAGAGCACAACGTTTTTTTAATCAAAATTTAATGTGCTATGATATACCTGCTTGGTTAAAAAAAA
Organism: Athripsodes cinereus; assembly: GCA_947579605.1. NCBI lineage: Eukaryota > Metazoa > Arthropoda > Insecta > Trichoptera > Leptoceridae > Athripsodes > Athripsodes cinereus. Next base: position 9,236,128 of record OX388308.1, on the reverse strand, counting down.
AAACACCAATACTGTATTTGAAATATGTATACAAAAAACATTTTGTCGAAAATCCCTAAATTATTACCATCAGTGTAGCTGCATTTAGCTATGCCACCAATAATATATATTAGGCATATTATTACAACACGTAGAAATGCATTCTGGGTGTGTGTGTGTGCGTGTGTGCAGAAGTACCTACCTAGATATAGGCTAAAATTTTATAGTAGTTATTATTATTATTCTCTTTTTGTTAGAAGTTGTAATTATTATTATTACCTACTAGTGGCGGGACCAGTGGGGTAATGAGCAATTTTATTATTCCACAAATTAATACAAAAATTTAAAAGCACACCTGACTTGAGAAAATGTCTATACCCTTCCCCCCATTTCCTCTTTCACATCGCCAATTTTTCGATTTAGTATAAGACTGAGATATTTCACGATTATATTTATGTTCCGTTGAGCACTCGGTAAAGAATAGGTCAACCACTTTTTTCTGTAAGTTTTCGAGTGTCCTGTAAAAGTCAGGTGTTCGAGAATTTTTTCATTTTAAACTCGGCGATAAGATTTGCCACCTTTCCTAAATGTCCTATTTTTTATTGCGGCTGATGCTGACCACCCCACTTGTGAGATAATAGATTAAAAGTTGCACCCTCCCTCACCCATGAATGTTACAGGAATGTCATCCATACATACTTGTGGGATAAGCCGTGATAGTATAGAAGCAGTAGATATGTATGTGCCTATCCCCCGTCGCCAGATTTCCATTACGATACATAGGAATATTCCAATTTCCATTACGATACATAGGAATATTCCAATATTTTCATACCTATCAGAAATTTATATGAAAAATATGTAATCGGGTGCTATTTTGCATGTGTGGAAAGCACGCCACTGTGTGTCCTGCTGTGTGATGCACTAGTGTGTCCCCCTCTAACCTCTCCCCTCCCTCTTCATCGCTTCTTTCCGCATTCACTCACTGGACTTTGTAAAAATAATTTGAGTAAATTCGTATGTGTGCTTGTATTGTTTGTGTATTGTGCTACAGAAGTTTATATTAAACAAGCAATAGAAATGCATAGTTATAATCGTTGTGTATTTCATGTTATAGGTCGGTATTTATTGATTATCCTTAAATGTGGCTGCTATCATATATTATATAGTATCTGGTAATGATTTAGACAATATTATTAGACAATTTGAAAAAAGGCACAAAATGTGACCTTGTCTTTATGAACAGTACCCCTTACGTGCAGTTAGTTCACTGAATAACAAATTGTGGGAGATGCCGTAATGGTTTATTTTTATCATAATATGATAAAAATAAACCATTACTATTTATTTTTATCATAATATGATAAAAATAAACCATCACTATGTAAATAATGTCAACTTCCAAAAAAAATATATTTCAATTGATAATAAATACTAGACTATGATATAAAATAAATCGTTAATGTTTTTCAACTAATCTAACCTAAAATTTTCAATTTTCAGAAACCAACATAATAATATCAAAAATTTTATTTATAAAATAATTTTTCTTTCTTTGTCAAGAATTGTTCTAATCATACTTTTTATTTGACAATATTCTCAGGGTAAAGCCGGATACTGAGCTAGTAATATTATAAACGCACAAAACTTTGGTTGAATATTTTGGACTAAGTATTATTTTTATTATTATTATTAATCCTTGGTCCTGACTATGAGCTGAGAAAATAATAATATCAGCGGAACTTCGATACTCGTATTGAGATGCACTATTATTATTATTTATACCGTCGTGTCGTATTGCACTAACACATTCAAATATAACATTTGTCTTAATACACACATCTAAGCAATAAAGGTGTTCTCCTATTGGATAATTTGGCGGAATTTTTTTATTATATACTAAACGACATTTTACCTAATCATGATATTTTATTTGAGTAGGTCTTCCTCTTAAGATTCAGAATTGGCCCTACTGTCTTATTTATTTATTTTAAAAGTATAATTTTGTTTAACCGACTGTTTGCAGATTCAAAACTTAAATTCATTGCCAGATAAGTAAAAAATCCCGTGGAGCACCCGGTAAAGAATTGGTCTCCCACTATTCCCCATAAGTTTTCGAGTGTCCTGTAAAAGACATTTAAATTCGGCGATGACCCATCCCATCCTGAATGTCTTAATACTATATTGGCACGGAGAGGACAGCTTGCATGTTTTATATGCAGCTGGTCTGCTGGTTACCCCACTTGTGGGATATGGTATAGTAGTAGTAGTAGATAAATAAAAAAAAACTGTTTTTGTTACCACTTTACATTATCAATACAATCCCGGGATCAACTGTAGATAATCCCGAAATCCCGGGATTAGAAAAAAGGGCCGGGATCGAATCCCCTAGTTCAAACATCATCAACTCCAAGATGGTTTGGACATGCCTTCTCAAACTTAACGAGTTAGGCAAGAAGAATAAAGTCACCCTCTTTTGTACCCGGACACATCGGGGTTGAGGGCAATGAACGAGCTGATAAGCTGGCAAGAAAGGATGCGGCAACGCAACTCTATGGACCAGAACCATTCTGTGGTTTGGGACATACGTTTTTCCAAGAGGAAATTAAAAAGAAAGGGAGATAAAAAAGAAACGAACTATGGAAAAATCTCCCTAGGCTTAGGCAAGCCAAGGAACTAGTCGGAGGATATAACTTCGGAAGAGCCAAGGTATGCACTAACCTAAGTAAAACAAGTCTCAAAGCAGTAACAGGCTTCCTAACGGGTCACTGTAGGCTCAAGGAACACTTACGTAAACTGGGACTCAAAGAAGACGGTACTTGTAGATTTTGTGAAGAAGAGGCCGAGACTCCTCGACATCTCCTAGCGGAATGCAATGCCGTGGTATTCGCAAGAATCAAAACCCTAGGTAGACACTGGGTAGAAGTGGAGTCTCTCCACACCTTGGATCCCCTCAAGATCCTGGACTTCATAATATGCCTGGGACTTGAGGGTGTGCTTTGACGGGCAACACCGGGAAAGCTGAGTAGGGGGAGTACAATAGATCTTATAGGTCTATGTGCATATTTTACCCCAATAATAAAATTAAAAAAAATGGCTGTGGAAGTTAGCATTCTATGTTGATTTGACAAAACATGTGAACGAACTGAATTTGAGATTGCAAGGAGAAAACCAGCATCTTCTTGATTTATAAATATCTAATCATTCCGGAAGAAATTGATACTGTTTCAATCACAACTACGAAGTAAATGTTTTAAAACATGTGAAATATTCAGCCACACCACTGAGACTGAGTTTCCTATCGATTTTGCAATCGAAACTTTGAGTGCTTTGAAAATAAATTTTGATACTCGTTTCTCAGACTTTGATGCCATTGCGAATCAAATTAAGATTTTTCAGAATCCTTTTGATACTGACATTGAAACCCTAGCCGGAACTTCAAATAGAAATGATTGATCTACAGTGCAGTGATATAATTAAGAACAAATATCAAAACTCATCTTTGTTGGAATTTTATAAGAGTCTTCCACTGACATAATTTGATAATTTGCATAAATTTGCTCGTGGGCTGTTTTCTGTTTTTTGTACTACTTATTTGTGTGAGAAGACTTTCTCCAAAATGAAGTACACAAAAAATGTTTACAGATCTAAATTAACTGATGAGCATCTTAAATCTCTTTTAATAATTGGTACAAGTAAAATTAGTCCACAACTACAAACTATTGTCAGTGGAAAATCTCAATTACATAAATCTCATTAGTATTTCATATGTCATTATGCTTGTTATAAGTTATGTTTTTATTTAAAATGTATAAAATGTTAGTTGGATTCATTTCAATAATTTGTTAGATATTATATAAACTTAATAAAAATCAAATAAGGATTCTAACCCGGACCTTGACAGGACACTGCAGACTAGGGAAGCATATGACAAAAATTGGATTGTCAGATACCCCAACCTGCAGATTCTGTTCAGAGGATAATGAAACGCCCATTCACATCCTCTGCAACTGTGACGCACTCGCTCGCAACCGAAGTCACATCCTGCTGGACTCTGAGAAAGTGAGACTTCTCACACCAAGACAAATAGTGAGCTACATGACGCACCTAGGTCTTGAGAGTGAGATATGACACAGAAGGATGTCACAATAGATCTGTTATGGTCGCAGTGACACAAGGGATGTAAGGTCCCTTGACCTTTTTTAAAGAAAAAAAAAAAAAAAAATAATATAGATATTATATATTGAAGTTAAATTTTCTGCATATTATACATGTCTTTACTCATTACAATTCTGTGTTTCTTTATCCAACTTATCACAAAAACAATAAGCCTACAACAATGTTATGAGTAGTTAGCCCATGACCATATCAATGTAGACGTCATATTAATAATTATTCAACATAAAATTAGAATACTTCAGTAAACTAAATTTAATTTGCTATAAAAAATATGTTCTCTAAAAGGAGTTTTCAAGAATGCTAGCTCTCCGCGGGCCGGACAAAATCTGACCGCGGGCCGGATGTGGCCCTCGGGCCGTAGTTTGGAGACCCCAGCTTTATACTGTCAAGCCCGTTCTTGAACAAATTGTTCAAGAACGTGTGGTGTTCTTTGCAACAACCAATGCAGCAGCCAACTTGTTCCACTCATCCACAACTTGGTTTACAGGAAATGTCTGAGGGTTCTGTCCTTTACCAGTGTTATTTTGTTTTAGTAGATATATTTCCTCCTCTAGGGTTTGTAAGTGGTAATTATTTTTGTAATATTGTTGAGAAAGCTTAACGCACACTGTGTACTGAAAGTCAGTATAGTATTTTTTTTTTACCAGTCAGTATGATAATAATTTTAATCCTAATTTGATAGACAAATAGTTAAATGATTAATGCAAATAAATACACAATGTTTACGTAAACTAGACATTCAACTCATTATTTGCGTATTGAAATACAATTTATATGTAAAAAGTAATTGGTAATACCTATGATATTATTTATTTCAGAAAGATGTCATTGGCTATTGAAAAATTTTCACGCACAAACAATGACAAATGGTGTTTAATCAATGACAAAAAATTGACATTGAAGCAACATTTTGATCAGATTTTTATATTATCTGATGTAACAGTGATAGAATCCTTCAAAATCAAATACTTTGTAAAAGGGTTTGTCAAAAATAATGTGCTAATCCTTATCTATCAACAAGATGTAAGTTGTTATAAAAATTATAATAAATGTATATTATATATTTGTAGATTTCAAAGTATTAGCATTCGTATTCGCAGAAAATATGCGAATGCTTTGCGAATATTATTTTGGTAATAAAGTGTCGGACATTCGGTAAAAGTACCGGATACTTACCCGGTACATTGTAGAAAAAGGTACTGCAAGAAAATATTCTTTAAGAAAACCGAGGAGTTTTTGAAATATTTTAAATTCCTCTACCATTTTGAAAATTCGGCGACGGGGGGGTAGAAATTTTAATGTTTGAGCAATTGTAGAGATTTTAACTTGTAGTAAAGCCAGCACCGACAGGCTTGTGCTTGTGAATAGTATTCACATTCGCGAATGTCGGCAACAAATGTTCGCATTCGTGAATATCCAAAATCACACATTCGTTACATCACTAATATATATATATGAATGACTGTGTGATCAAATTTTCATCGGAAATGCA
>OX388308.1:9186896-9230278 GCA_947579605.1 Athripsodes cinereus | reverse complement strand
CCCTTTGCTCACATATGTACTTGTAATTAAGTTAATTGTTTTTACATACATATTTACATATTACCATATACATTAATATGACAATATGTAAAACTGATGATACTATCCATAACAAATAATTTATTTTACAGGCAAGGTTTCACAAATTTAAATTCAAATTTTCTTGTGAAGAAATTCAAGTGATGGAGTTAGTAAAAATGTTGAAATGTTACATCCCCATTGACATATATAATCAACCTCAAGATTGTTTACAAAGCAATGGGAGAGTTGTGCAGTTTCAGGAACTTCTCAAAAATGAACTACTAAGACAGAGCTCATTAACAAATATTGGTGAGTTATCCAGGTTTTTTCAAAACAAACATTGTGTTATTAGTTTTTTTTAATTTCAGGCCATATTTAAGTCTCATATAAATTAAGAGATTTTCAAAATAGATGCTTCGACACTCTTCAGTATTAATCATTAAAATATTTGTTCATGCATGTAAAAAAAATATATAGTTAATAATTATTTATATTTCAATACATTTGTAAAATTATTTATTTATGTAAAGAAGAGGTTCCCAAACTTTTTTTTCTCATGGACCACTTTCAAAAATTTGCTGTTTTCGGTGGACCCCTGTATTTCTACTCCCGCTAAAATTTGGAAATGGTATAGCAATTTGAAATATTTCAAAAACTCCTCGGGTTTTCTTACAGAATATTTTCTCCCAATACCTTTTTCACAACATACCGGGTATTTGTACTGGCTATTGTTTATGTCAATATCTGGTGCTTTTATCGAATATCCGATACTTTAACTATGGATTCGTGGACCCCCATTATTTAGTCACGCCTCGTCGAGTCTCTCAGGTCGGGGTCTACCTGGACCATTTTGGGAATCACTGATGTAAAGGATATTGTTTATAAGGATATAAATTCGCAATGAAGTTCTAAAAATTTTGAAAAAGAAAATTAATATAGTGAGGGAATTCCTCAAATCCCCACTAATGAGTATTAATACTCACAGTAATGAATTACAAAGAAAGTTGTCATTAAAACTTACGAAGTTATAATGAATCAATAAAGTAATAGTTTTTTTGTTACAATTTGATTGCAGGAACAATGTTTACAAAGGATTTTCCATTTGACCAGTTCATAAAAACTTGCATACTCGATCCTGACTTTCCAACACTGGTTGACACAATTGAAAATATTATCAAAGCAAACAAATAAAACTGAATTTTTCATTCTCTACAAATGTGTTTACTAAAATGGATTCCATTTGAAAATAAAGTTTTGTTTATCCTCTTAACACTTTCTGTTAATATGTACAGATTAAACACTGCTGGAACATAACATGAGAACAAATGCACTTGTTAGCGGTCTATACTGACACTACATGAGAGAGGAGATCTTATGTAATACTAGGACATTTGTGATAGTAGTCAAAGAAAATGTTTAGAAAGGTAGCTGCCTCAAAATCAAATGGCTTCATCATTCAGACTAGATCCCCAGAACAATGGATAGATAGGCATCCAAATACAAATGCTAAGAAAATGATGAGTATGCAAATTCAAGTTTTGGTGTACCTAAGAATAAGTATACCTGTTTATGATTTATTTACACCTGTAGTGTTAGATATTCTGTTCTTGGTTCAAAGTTTGAATCAACCTTAAGTGATTCTGTGCAAATAGACCCTCATAATTCACAACACCTTTAGACCTTATCGGATACATTACCGGCCAGACTCAAATATATTACAATCATCATCATCGCCCTCAACGCTCCTCTCGGGAGCACAGGGCAGAAACCAACCTCCTCCATTCAGAGCGTCTTTGTGCCAATTGTGTCACCTCTTTCCACGACATTCCTTGCGCTCGGATATCATTGTCATAGGAACGGTGTATTGTGAATACATTTAGAAATATATTTGTAAGATTGTTGTATGTATATTCTGACAGCACTCAAGAGTGTAAGATGAACTTCAAACTCAATTATCTGATTTATTCAATATGTAATATACTGCATGAAATATTATGAATTCCTACACATGTAATTTGTTACCTAAATTTCATAAAATATGCTATCTTTATTTAGGTGGACATACAAGAATGAGTAAACTTACATAGCTTTAATAGGAAATTACAATAGCATACTTTATAAGTATAAAATCCAAGTAACAGACTACATAGTTATTTATGTAAATGCTATATTAAATAGTTGATTTTTATTTGAGGCTATTTCTATTGATGTTTTATAAAATCAAATGTTCCTTTTATTTTTCTATTGGCTGTTTCCAAACAGTACTCCTCAAAAGATGGGCAAGTAAAAATGTGTTGGCCAACTCTTGACTTGGGTTGCATCTTCTTTGGAACCGGAATGGACGGTTTAAATGCCATCTGTGATCCATCATAACTGATAAAAAGTTGTTCTGAAGATCTGCAAATGAAAAAATGTATACAATAACATATTTGCCGACAGTTTCCACAAGTAAAAAGCCGATGTAATACATTTTTTTACAAATGTTGAATGACATTGGGCAATCGTGACACTTATAGACGGATTGTTTTGTGCTTGTCATTCTCGTTTCATTTTTGTCATTGACATACCTACTACATATTTTATTTACTATCATTTTATTATTATTATTGAAATTTATTACAGCATCCCATTTTATCCTATATTAATATTTTATTTTACTTAATATTTATTATTGGATCACTTATATTGCGCTGTTTTTGTAATGAAATCACTTCAAGAGCGCATTTACAATATTATTTGTAACTTTGATTTATTTTTATTTATACGTGGCGGCAGAATTGCCATCCACACTTCTCAGCATTATACAACCAGATAAGTCTCCATATGATCAGTCATGGTCACACAAAAACTTAACAGTCTAATGCCGGGAAAAATTCACCTATCCAGATATACAGGATATCAAAGGATTAGGCTCAAAACGCGGGATCAAAATACCAGCATTGTGCCTGAAATATCTGTGTTCAAAAACTTTTTTACAATATTACAAGTGTTTATTATAATAGATTTTTGAATTTTAATGTACAAATTAACCGGTAAATCTAATTTTTGTAAATTATTTATTAAAGATTTCGGAGTTACCCCTGAAACTGATATGACTAAAGGTATTATATAAACGGATCTAGAATGCCAAATATTTTTTATTTCTCCTGCTAGTTCTGTATATTTACGTATTTTTTCTGCGACGGTTGTTTGTATATTATGTGTATTTGGAACAGCGATGTCTATTAGGTACGTTATTTTATTACGTTTATCATGTAATACTAAATCGGGTCTATTATGATGTATTTGTCTATCTATTATTATGGTTTTATCATAATAGAGCCTGTAATTTTGATTTTCTAAAACCGGTTCCGGGTTGTATTTATAATAAGGAATTACTATTTGCGAGTTTAAAAGATTATGTTTAATTGCTAAATTTTGATGTATTATTTTTGCGACATGATTATGTCTATTGGTATACTCAGTTTGAGCGAGAGTGGAACAACCCGAAACTATGTGTTGAATTGTTTCCGGTTTGGCCAGACATTTCCTACACGAATCATCAATTATATTTTGATTTTTTATGATGTATTTTTGATAATTTTTTGTATTTATTACCTGATCTTGAATTGCTAGCATAAAACCCTCGGTTTCCCCATACAATTCCCCAATGGTCAACCACCTGTTTGACGCATATTTGTCAACATAAGATTGGTTGAGATCATTGAGGTGTCTAGCATGAAGTTCCTTCCTACCCCAAGATTCTAACAAAATATTTAAATAGTTTAATCGCGGACCTACTGTTTCGTCATTTAAATTTAAAGGTGTATGATTTTTATCGGCCTGTATTATAATTTTATGTAGTAAGTATAGAATTATTTTGTTTGTTTTTAAAAAATGTTTTAAGGGATTCTATTTGATTATTATGTAAAGAGGAAATGTTAACAATTCCTCTTCCTCCTATACTCCTAGGCAGAACCAACCTTTCTTTCGCGGAATTTGGATGGTGATATCTATTTTTTGTTAATTGTGTTCTAATAAGTCTTTCTAATTTATCTAGATCCGTTTTAGACCATTTTATGATGCCAAATGAGTATGCTAATAATGGGATTGCCCACGCGTTTATTGCTTTTACTATGTTTTTAGCCGATAGATCACATTTAAATATTTTATTAAGTCTATCTTTAAAATCATTTGTTAATTGAGTTTTGATTAAAGAGTGATTTAAATTTTTAGATTGCGGAAAACCTAAATATTTGTATATTTCGTTATTATTCATGTTATTAATTTGATAACTAGAAACTATGTCCTGACATTCTTTAATTTTTCCTTTTTCAATGTGTAAAGTTTTACATTTATCTAGCCCAAAAGACATTCTTATGTCGTCTGAGAATTTTTTTGTTATACTTATTAGTTTTTCTAATTCGGTATCCGATTTAGCGTATATTTTTATATCGTCCATATACATTAAATGCGATATTTTTGTTGACGAACGAGTATTTCCGTTAATTTTGATTCCATATTTGGATTCATTTAATAAATTGGATAGAGGATTTATTGCCAAACAAAACCAAAGTGGACTTAAGGAATCTCCTTGATAGATACCTCTTTTAATAGGAATATCTTTTAGAGTTATAGATTTATTATTAAGATTTAAATTTAAATCGATATTCCACGAACCCATTACTGTTTTTAAGAAATTTATGATTTCAAATTCAAATATTTTTATTAATTGATAAATATACAATTTACAACAATAATCATTTACTTATAATTATACAGTAAGCAAAACAATTCATTCCCTCAAATATGAGCAGAGCTCGTGCTTTGAGGTAGTTTCATTATTTTTTACACGTACTCTTGCTCATAACATTGTTGGATTAATTTTATAAATTTTGAAAATTTCTATTAGCCACGAGTGAGGTACGCTATCAAATGCTTTTTGATAATCGATATAACAAATATTTAAATTCCGATAAAAATTAATTTTAATTGATTTTTTACAAAACATGTAAACTATTTTTAAGTCACAAATTTTAGGTATTAGATTTAATTTTATTAAAATTTATCACTTAATTTTAAGAAACAAACACAAAAAACAAAACTATCAAATTAAAAAACACTTTATTTTGGTCGGAAAATAAAAATAAATATAAACATAATAGATAAACAGATTATATTTAATTAAAAAATTGGAGAAGTTATGGGTTCAGTCAGCTACAAGACCGCCATCTACCCAAAATATTACCTATATATTTTTATCACTTTACATTGATTATTACTTTATTATTCATGAGTTTATTACATTTTTTAATTGAAGTTCTGATTTTATTTTATAAGTAGTTTTATTATTATTCTCGTGTTATTGAATTATTATTGTTGTCAAATAAATTTCATTTCATTTTTTGAATAATTTATTATTCTTATATCAATTGATCGTATTTGTGATTTTATTGATTATGTAGATCATGGGTGACTAAACTTTGACCATACGATGGCCACATTGCAAAAAAAAAAAATATGCTGGGCCGCACATAAATATTTTTTCAACAAATTGAAATAAAATTAACTATATACCTATATGTAGTTCTATTAAAATAAAATAACTTCTTTTTATTATATTTATTTTATTTGAATTAGATATATATGTATATAATTATAAATGAACATATGTATAAAAATGTATATATTATACATATATACCTATGTAAAATTAATGTAATGGATGTATTTGCTTTTGTTGAACAAGCAAATCGATATTGGATTCAATTGATGAAGTTGCAAGTCTTAATATATATTCAAGGTGTTTATCGGTGATCTTCGTCCTATTTTTGTTTTTTGTATATTTCATTTTTGAAAAAAGTTGTTCGCAAATATATGTACTAACAAAAGCTGACGACATTAACAATGCATGGTTATGAAATTGTTATTGTAATTTCTATCAATTTCTCTTATAAAAATTGCCAATTGTGTTGTATCAGAAGCGTCAGTGCTTTCGTCCATGGTCAATGAATAATATTTAAAATTAGTACAATCGTTTTTTAAAGACTCTTCAACTGAATTCCGCAACTCTTCAATTCTTGTGGCTATAGTTTGGTGTGATAAACTGATTTTAGAAAAATCTAACTTTTTTTCAGGGCAAATTATGTTTGCTACGCTTTCCATGCATTTTTTTATAAATTCGCCATCAATAAAAGGTTTTGATTTTTTTGCTATTAAATTTGCTACGACATAACTTTCTTTTACAATGTTTTTATTATGACTAGTGGTATTTTTAAAAAAATTTGTTCAGACGATAGCCCTTTTTTTAGTTCTATGATTTTATCTTTACGGCAAATGCCGTAATATACATCGTAATTTGTGGCATGTTTTTGACTGTAATGTCGTTTCAAATTATAGTCTTTAAAAACTGACACAAAGTCTCTACAAATTAAGCAAAGTGCTTTATAATTCTGCTTAATAAAGAAGTATTTCTCTGTCCAGTTTTCATTAAAAACTCTTTTTTCATCGTCAATTTTGCATCTACTTTTACTGACATGGAGGCCATTTAAAAAAATAATATATTCTAATAATTTAAAAAAAATATATTAAAATTAAAAAGAAGGATATTTGCTTGAAAAATATCCTTAATTAGTATGAATTATTCATACCTTTCTAAATAATTTGAAACAAGAATAATTAGACACAAAAAAATTGAATACTAAAGTTGAGACACAAGGCACTCCAAACAGTGTTTTGTTGTTATGAATTGTTGATCACTTGTTAGAATGTTTATTAAAGCATAACAATAAGTCCTTTGTTACAGCGGATTGAAATGAAAATAAGATACAAAATAGATATGAAATAGTCACGTTCTCTGTTACGCACTATCCGATAGTAACTATCGCGTACAGTGCGTACACGCTGTCTCTTGATATATATCTGCGCTTGCATAGTTGCGCACTTCCACGGTAACACTACGACACTTAATTTTATTCTCACTCGCGAGATGTCTGCTTATACACAGGTGCGCTGATCTTCTTACATCACTTGTATGTTGCAAAAATGAAAAATATCTGCTGATGACTACCAAACTATGTAGATGAATATATCATCAGACTAACATATCTGCTGAGGACTACCAAACTATGTAGATGAATATATCATCAGACTAACATATCTGCTGAGGACTACCAAACTATGTAGATGAATATATCATCAGACTAACATATCTGCTGAGGACTACCAAACTATGTAGATGAATATATCATCAGACTAACATATCTGCTGAGGACTACCAAACTATGTAGATGAATATAATTATCATCAGACTAACATATCTGCTGAGGACTACCAAACTATGTAGATGAATATAATTATCATCAGACTAACATATCTGCTGGAGATTACCACACCATATGTTGATACGTCACACAGTATAGTTTCACACGCATATCTACAAGATAATAGTGGCATGTTTTAAAGACTCACAATTTTCCAACATGTGGTGGCAAGCTACCCTCTCCAGTGACAGGAACTCCATTGCTGATGTGCGTAGCCAACAGCCTTACTGTGGGATGGTAATGTTTTTTTAACACTACAAGTTCATACAAAGCTGTTCCAGATGCGTTACAGTACTCCGGTTCCATTAGATACGGATCATACTGCCCAGATCCCAGCTCATGATCCAATTCAAGCAGACCTTGGGTTTGTCTTGATTGCTGAAAATATCATCATACCTTAATTTTATTCATATATTTTTTTCGTAAATATTTTTTTTTTAAATACTATAGTGTTTTCAATACTCAATTTATCAATAATTTTACCCATCAAATGTGGTAAAAAAAAATCAATTGGTTTTCATCTGCCACTTACTGGAAGGAATCATAACTTATACTTCAAAAGTTATTGCAAAAAGGGAAATATTTAAATGGATGACCGAAAAAAACAATGGTTAGAAAATGAAAATGTAACATCCTGTGTATCTGAAAGGTATGATATATTTTTTCTATGATGATTTGACGTCTTCCACCCACAAACATTTTATAGCAGAGACTCTGTATGATAATGGTATTGGTATTATTGCATTGGTACATGGATATATTATGTGATAGATAGTGATTCCATTATGTATGGACAAGTAGGTTGTAATATTCAATTGATTGTTTTGTACCTGTAAAACAGTTTTAATAACCCCCATAAGTGCTAAAGCTCCATTGTGTAACACTTGCGTACTGAGAGTTGCAATCCTCTTTATTATAGCCACTAAAATCTGCTGCGATACTTTTTTCCTTCGTTTGATCAAAACATTGGTAATTGTTTTAAATATGATCAAAAGATCATTGTGATTTCTCCCTGAAATTATTTAAGTACACTGCGTACAGTCGGGCAGAGACTTGGCTCATGCTTGAGACTTGGAAATGGAGTAAAACTTTCACCTCATATTATCTCCTGTGTAAAATCATATGATCTTTCATTCATAGAATGCATGTTGCACATGCATTTCAGATGAAAATTAGATCACACAGTCATTCATAATATGAGATACTCCTCGCATACTGGATTTGATGTTGTGTCGGCCATTTTGTGAAATGGTCCTGATGAGACACACGCGCAATGTAGAAACACAACATCTTTTCTACAAATCCAAACTGCATATTCCGGTGATGGGCCAAGTCTCGTTCCATATGCAAGGCATGAGCCAAGTCTTTGCCCGACTGTACGCAGTGAAATGGAGTAAAACTTTCACCTCATATATACATATAGTTGGTTAGCTGGAAGACATTGCCTTCAGGTAATGAGCTTACAAATTGCTTATGATTTTTTTAATAATAATAAATCAACCAACAAATATTTTTATCATAAAAATAGTAACATAAACTATATAATAAGGCAGTGTAACTTATTACAACACACAAAATTGAATAAATACCTGCATGAATCATCAATAAATTTTTATAAAAATGTGCATAAAATCTTGATGGATCAATATTTAGCACTTCTCCTTGTCCAGACAATATGGTGAATACTGTATCTACACAGTGCAACTGCTCTCTGTGGCCTAAGTCTACATCAGCCAACAGCTTGTCCAACAGGTTCACTAAGTCTGAGAAAAACTCGAGGTTCATGACGTGTGCAAACCTTCAATCAAATATTATTGATATATATAAATTAAATAGAAGTTGGTACATAATTAATTATCATGAATATTTGAAAAACCCAATTACTTTGAGAGTCCCTCTAGAGTAGCGCTCAGTATCTTTGAGTTTGGAGACCTCTTCAAAACCCGAAAATATATCGTAAAAATTACTTTTACTATTTCTGTTAGATTTTGCTGTTTTGTTTGCATATTCTCTTCTGCTTTTGTTTCAAGCATTTCCTTCTCCAAATTTTTCAGATTTTTGTTTCTCTAAAAGGAAAAAATAACATATTTACATATTCAAAATGATGTGTGAGTATTTTTATTTAGGCACACTCTTAAAAAACTGTTCATTAGGACATCAAAATTGTTGAACTTTTTATTTAGGGCATCAAAATTGTTGAACTTTTTATTGCCGTGTGATTTTAATCTAATATATTTAATATTAATATTTGATACAAAGAATCATTTCAAAAATGGTTTCTATGACATAATATGTGGTTTATTTGAGAAATGTCAAAATATTTAATTATTCATATGCTGTGATGATGATGCAACAATGATATTTTTGCATATTTAAAATGGCGCATTTAAAATATATAAATTGATTAAGATTCTTGTTCTCACTTTTCTTTCTTTTTTTGACATGCTAATTAATCTCTGCTTATGTGACATTTGCTTCTTTTGCTTCATCTCCATTAACTTCTCATCATCCAAGTTAATATCCTTTATCCTGAGTGATAATAAACAGTTCAATACTTCGCAGTTGACATCATTTGAACATTTTTTTACTAATTGATTTATCTTTCTAACAACCTGAAAAAAAATACTACATCACCATCAATGAACCTCTTATTTAGCTTAACCTTCGCCTTACGTGATAAAAAACTTACACGCGCTACTGTGATGTGTAGTGACTACACAATTTTAAATAAGCGATTTAAGATTATAAAAAATAGGAATAGTCACAGCCAATCCATTCAGATAGTTATAAGTAAAGTATTGGATAGTTAAAAATCATAAAAATATATAAACTATTGTATTCATCGGCCGATGGTCCGACCTACATTTGCGTAAACTACAGTGGTTGTAAACCATTTAATTTAATTTATTTCTTTATTGTAACACTATTATAAAGTCAATTAAAGCATAGAAAATGGATTATCCAACCTGTTCTAGGATTTAGCTAAGACAAAATATATGTATGTACACATATCAAGATTATAATCAAACTAAATAAAAAATAAAAGTATAACCAGCACATATAACAGTCCATACAACAGTTCAAAAAAAAGAACAGGCAACTTACAAGCTTACAGATAAAAAAACAATTCACAGAAGATAGATAAAATCAAAAATCATTTATGGCCGGTTTCAATAATCTAACTATCCGCTACTGTCAATTGAAATCTATTGTGTTCTATATTTTAAATCAAAGATTTCAATCGACAGTCACGGATAGATAGGTTATTGAAACCGGCCATTAGAGCGTTAAAATTATAAGCAGTAGTAGATTCAATAAGATGAATAATTAGATAACTTAGTAACTCTTAATAAATTATTTATTTGACAATTATTGATGCTGGATATAATATAATTCTTAAATAAATACCCCTTTTATCTAAATATGTTTATTATAAACAATTACAAAAGCTTATAAACAAAATTATCTTAACTAATATGGATAAAGTAATAAAACAAAATAATACAAAAAGTATTTTTAAATCTGTAATTTATCGCAATTGCTGCCAGAGATAATTTTTTTTTTCTATGGCTTGTACACACAGCATTCTGATACATATTACAAATTATGGTGTATATATATATTATATATATGCGAAGTGATTTTTTATTCGTATAACATGGAATTTTTACACCTACGAAAGTGTTGATATGATGTATTTTTCGATAGGTATGAACCAAATCACAATCTATGCATCACTTGCAGGGTAGAGAAGAGAGTATTAGGTGTTCCGATGCTTACAAATCGGCTTTGGCTGGCTTAAGCGCTTTATACCATGGCAACGTTCACAATTCCACCTATATCTCTTATGCTTCTCTCATATCAATCTTTTTCAGAGCGGGTGACTGCACTCATCGCTGAAAAGCGACTTCGTCCAGCCAACCGCACCTACTGGGATTCGAACCCACCATGGTATAAAGCGCTTAAGCCAGCCAAAGCCGATTCGTAAGCATCGGAACACCTAATACTCTCTTCTCTACCCTGCAAGTGATGCATAGATTGTGATTTGGTTCATACCTATCGAAAAATACATCATATTATATATATATATATATATTTTTGCATCATATGGGCAAAACCTACAAATTCGCACTGATGCTCGTGATCCTGATGCGCTTATTGCTTCGTTCTGCGGACTACCTTGCAGGTGATATTTCCTAATATGACAAAATAGTGTGAAAAGCATCTCGCTGTTGTTTATGGAACCTGTTTGTGCAGTTTCTTCTTTTTAATATATTGGGCATGGCCAATTCTAAGCTAAGATCTCATAAAACATTTTCTTTTGCTTTTGTTGTTTTTCTTTCAGTCCGCATATTTTTCCTTCCATAATAAATATTAATTCAATGCAACTATATCCAGTATTTCCATAAACAAACGAAATGGCCATCTTCTTGTTGACCTTACACAAGAATACTCTGCAGTCATCTGGTCGCCTGTGTCAACAGCACCTTTCGTTTTATTATAATGCAAAATGACTTCTGGCTTCTTTGCTTCTGTTTCACTAATTTCGTTGCTAAGAAATTTAATTCACGATAGTAAAACTGCCTTATTTTCTTAAGGTACATATGAAACAAGTGCTTTATTCGGAGTAAAGCCAAACAAACTGCTATGCAATTCCCTTTCTTTTGAAGGTAAAAATTCCTTAGGGATTTCCCTTTTACTTTTTCTAAGTGTACCATTAAGTGTTAAATTTTTAGACAGCAGATTATCTGCTAATGGCACTGACGTAAAAAAATTATCTGTTGTAATGCCCCTATTTGTCCTGCATAAAGATTCCACCATTTCCGTGACGACACGATTGCCCCGATTCATATCTCTTTTATTATTCACCATACCAGTATATACTTGCATGTTATAAATATATGCTGTTCTAGCATCTGCTGCAGTCCATATTTTTATCCCATACCTGGCTTGCTTTGATTTCATATACACCCGAAATGAGCATTTTCCTCTGTATGCCACCAAACGCTCATCTACAGTTATGTCAGTCGATGGAGAGTAATTTGATTTACAAGAATTTACTAGTTTGATGAAAATTGATTTTACTAGCTCAAGTTTATCTGAAGAAATTGCAAATCTCTCTCGTCTTGTCTCCCTATTATCAAAACGCATCTGACTAAAAATACTAATGAACCTGTCACGAGACATAGCAGATATGTGAAAAATGGCTGACTAAGTGGTTCTTCACTTGTCCACAACTCATCTAAGCTGAGTTTTCAGGTACAATTTCTACCGGAAGCAAGCAGTATACCAATGAAGGCGTATAGTTCTTCTTTGGATGTTTGCTCAATATTATTTTCAGGTAAATGGCCCAATTGACGATTCATTTCTTCACATATTTCTCTGTCTTTGCTAATAAATAAAGTAAACATTTTTCTCTTTGTATTCACTACTGCACTACCGTTTCTCAGACCGGAAGATACGGTGACAATATTGCATTGTCGACGTTTCAATGACGATACTGGTAATGAACTCCATTCAAATCTGTGGTTTGATACAAGTTTTCTTCCTTCGTCTTCATTTTCACTATCTGATTTTGAGTTCGACTCTTCGACATGTTCAACAAAATCTTTGGTATCTGTTATGTCATTATAAATTTCAAATTCTAAATTTACAGTTATCAAATATTCATCTCACAGTAGGTGATCAGAAACTTAATGCAAATTACTATTATATTCTACTTCTCGCGCTATCTCTTCTTCTGTTAAGTGTCTAGCAGTCATTTTCCTAAAAATCAGAAGAATCATAGAAAATATACTGTGCGATCTAGCAAAGTGATAAAAAAGGTTAACATAAACGTATGATAAAACAATAATAACAGATAAACGTAATAAAATTACGTATATCTAATAGACATCGCTGCCCCAAATACACATAATATATAAACAATCGTCGCAGAAAAAATATGTTAATGCCTATACAGAACTAGCAGGAAAACTAAAAAATATTTGGCATTCTAGATCCGTTTACATAATACCAT
Organism: Athripsodes cinereus; assembly: GCA_947579605.1. Taxonomy (NCBI): domain Eukaryota; kingdom Metazoa; phylum Arthropoda; class Insecta; order Trichoptera; family Leptoceridae; genus Athripsodes; species Athripsodes cinereus. The sequence goes on along the minus strand of OX388308.1, from coordinate 9,216,937 downwards.
TAGTCATGTCAGCTACAGGGGTAACTCCAAAATCTTTGATAAATAATAGACAAAAATTAGATTTACCGGTAAATTTATATATTAAAATTCAAAAATATGTTATAATATTAAATACTTGTAATATTGTAAAAAAAAATTGAACGCAGATATTTCAGGCACAATGCTTGTATTTTGAACCCGCGTTTTGAGCCTAATACTTTGATATTCTGTATATCTGGATACGTGAATTTTTACTACCATTACTGTTAAATTTTTGTATGATCATGACTGATCATTTAGAGACTTATCTGGTTGTATAATGCTGAGAAGTGTGGATGGCCATTCTGCCGCCGCGTAAAAAATAATATTATGTTTATTTTAAATGTAGATATTAATATTTATTTTTAATGATTGTATAATAACATTCATAAATAAATCACTAATAAATCTGTTAAAGGTTGTGAATTAAAACGCAGATTTAATTGTAACATATATAAGACTTTATTCTGGATGACTGCACAACATACTACTACAAAACAGTTACTCAAGTGGCGTGGTTAAGAAAGCCACCACCGGATAGTGGTCAAGTAAGCAAGTACTTCCGGTACTATTAGTGTTGTCAGGTACAGAAATACTTCAACACTCCCACTATTTAAGTACCTGACAAAACCATGCCAATTCTAAAATAACCACAAATAGACAATAAAAACAAATCAAATACAACAAACAATATTATGTGTTCCCAGGCCGTTATTTAAAACCATATTGAGATAGTGCCGTTGTAATTCCCGCCATGTGTCACATTTACGCCTCCATATTGGCACTCATTAACTCACACTTTGGTCAACCAAGCAGAAACACATAGAACTTTTGTCTATGGATTTTATTTGATTGTCTTTTTCTAAGCACAATTCATTAGTGTGTTAGTTTTCGAACTGTCACGACGCCATTTTTTCTGTTGTTCGCGTGTTTATTGTGTTGTTGAGTAAACAAAGCAAAAATGCCGAGAAATGCAGCGAAAAAGTTACGCGGTAATAGTGGGGAAAAAGATTTGTCGCCGACGGAGATCGCGGCAATCATTCACGCTCCCGAAACTCAAACATCAAGCGCTTCGTCGGCCAAGCGCAAGAAAATGGAGGTCGAGGACCCGCGTTTCGACGCTTTGGCGAAGCAAGTCGCGGATCTCGGCGAAACCATGAACCAGTTCATGGAAAGCATGGTAGCAAGAGATACGACACGGCAGTTATCTCTTCCGCGAAGTGCGCGCTCACGATCGAAGTCGCAACCGCGGGAACAAATACTAGAGGTGGAAACGAGGACACACGGGTCGAGACCACCAAAACGCAAGTCGGGACCATCGCGGCGAAAATCGGGTTCAGTTCAACGCGACACGCGGAAAGACACATATCGCGCGCGAGATAACTCTCCCGCCAGCCGGGAAAGTTATTTTTCCGATGGGGAGTCAGAAGGCGAATCGTGGACATCCGCGAATTCCGATGATTATCAAGGGAAACCTACTCCGGTAATCCTGGATGACATCGAGACGACACTCGCGGAACCTTCGATTCCGCAAGCGAAGGAGTCCAGAGTGGCAAGAGGAATTAGGTTGCAGCATCTGAACTCCCAAGACTGGTGCAATGTACGTTTCGCTGAAGTCCAAAAGGCGTATAATGCAAAGCCGTTCTTCGCAGCATTGGAGGCGAACGATGAAGTGAGGCACCTAGTTGGGAGTGACTCCTTGACAACCCAGGAGACATTCTGTGCTGCCCTCTCACATGCCATCGTTATGCAGGGGGAACATCTGAGGACAGCGGTGCAGGAGCTGGCAGATACAGACCCGTCCCAGATGCAGAACAGGATCCAATCTCTGTTTGGCCCTAAGTCCGAATACCAGAAGGTCTCAAAAGACCTTACACAGATAGTGTGTGGAAAAAGGGCAAGCCTGATCCAGCAACGAAGAGAAGGCATCCTGAAAGCATTGGAGGACAGGAATGTCCAAGCTGCATTCCGGAGGATTCCTCCGAATGAACAGTATATTTTTGAGCCGGCGGCACTATCAGGGACGATTCAGAAGATGGGAGGCATCGATAAATGCCTCCAAAGACACAGACCTCAGGAGCCAATGCCTGGTCCATCGGGAGTAAAACCAGGGAAAGCATATGTCCAACGAGATATCACCCGACGCCCAACTAAACAGGACACAGCAGAGGCACGGAGGTTTCGTGAAGCGAGACGTCCCACAATCCAGAAATCGGGACACCGAAAGAATGGAGCACGCCGTCAGCATGGAGACAAGAAACGGTATAGGTGACTACCTACCGTTTCAAGGGGGACAGCTTCAACATCATCTGAAGCAGTGGAGGATGTTAAATCCTCCACAGGTAATTTTGAAGGTCCTTCAGGGGTACAGGATACCCTTTACTTCAAAACCCCCCTTAATCCTCCCCACAGACCTCGACCGAGCTGTGGTCACCAAAGAGTCCAAGCTGATGACAGGTCACATATTGGAAATGTTAAAATCACAAATATTAGAGAAGGCAAATCCCTCACCATCGTTTGTCTCCAGGATGTTTCTGGTTCCAAAGGTCGACGGAACTACAAGAACCGTCCTAAACTTAAAAGGACTAAATCAATTCGTAGAACCAGGGACCTTCAGTCTGATAAACGTTCAGAAGATTCCAGACTTCCTTCAGCCCAACGACTGGATGGTAAAAGTGGACTTATCACAAGCATACTTCCACATTCCGGTAAGTCCATCTCATCGCAGATTCCTGCGTTTAGCATACCAGGGACAAATATACCAGATGACGTGTCTTCCATTCGGTCTAAGTTCGGCCCCAAAAATATTTGCGACAATAACCAATTGGATAGCACAGCAGTTACGAGACAAAGGACTCCGGATCGTAGTTTATCTAGACGATTTCTTTCTGGTAAACCAATGTCCGGAAATCCTGAGCCGGCACGTAGACGAATTAGTCCACTGCCTACGGACCCTAGGGTGGAAACTGCAGCTTCAAAAGTCCATTCTCACCCCTTGTCGTCAGGTAGACTTTTTGGGCATAAGCTGGGATACAGAGGCAAACCTAAAATTGCTACCCGAAGACAAACGTCACAGGCTACAGGAATTTCTAAAGAAGCTGATTGCGAGAAGAACATGGTCGTTGAAGGAATCACAAAGCCTTTTAGGATTTCTAAATTTCGCCAATTTCGTAGTCCCACGAGGAAGACTAAACAGCAGAACCCTTCAACGGTGCAGCCGCAAACTGATTTACCATCGTCCGACCCACAGAGTAGTCATTCCTCTAGCGGCTCTGGAAGAAATGAAATGGTGGATGGCGAATACAGAAAAGAGCAGCCCGATCCACATCTCGGGCTTTCAACATCTCTTGACAACAGATGCATCAGACGTCGGATGGGGAGCCATACTCGACGACAAGCTACTCAGCGGTCAGTGGTCTTCCCACCAGCAAAACTTACACTGCAACGTAAAGGAGATGCTCGCCGTGTTGGCTGCCATGTCTCCACACGTGCTAGAGCTGTCAGGCTCGGGTCTTCTGATCCAGTCAGACAACAAGACAGTGGTTTCCTATCTGCGCAACGAGGGAGGCACCAGGTCAAAAGCTCTTCTGACTTTGACTCGCCAGATCATGGAGATAGCAGACCAGCACCACATAGGTCTGTCTGCTTATTATCTCCCAGGACGACTCAACGGCATCGCCGATCGTCTGTCACGCCAGCAGACACTTTCAGAGTGGCACCTCCTACCGGAAGCAACTTCCGCCATATTCAGAAAGTGGAGAGTACCAGAAATAGACTTATTCGCCTCAGCAACTGCAAACGTAATACAGGCATATGTATCCTGGGATCAGAACGACACAAACGCATGTTTCCACAATGCTTTCAGTCGTCAGTGGAACTACAAACTGGCTTGGGTTTTTCCACCACCGAGTCTAATGCCACGAGTTCTAAGACATCTGAACGAAGCTCGGGGAATCTTTCTAATAGTAGCTCCCAGGTGGCAGAAGGTATTCTGGAGAGCAGATCTGAAGAGTCGAGCGCTGGACACTCCTCTTCAAGTGCAGAACCTTCAGAAGGTGCTAATAGACACAGGGACGGGCAAACCTCCCCCGCACATAGACACATTAACCCTGGAAGTTTGGAGATGTGGGGGTGGCAGAACAGCCTTACCAACTGGTCCCATCAGCAGAAGCAGCTACTGCGAAACGCCTGGCGCAAATCCACCCTAAAATCATACGAAGCTGCTTGGAAGCGATGGCATATGTGGGCAACTAAGCAGGAAATTGATCCTTGTAACCCCAGTGGCAGTCAGCTTGCAAGATTTCTCTCCGATTTACACTTGAAGATCAAACTAGCAGCTAGTACAATTGCTCTACACAAGTCAGTCGTATCAACATTCTGCAATCCACATTTGCAGGGCCGCCTCAGTTCTCACCCATTAGTAAAAAGAATAATGAAATCAGTTCAACTAGCGAAGCCAAAGAGTAGCAAGCCACCTGTATGGGATCCTCGTATAGTTATATCTTGGTTAGAGACAAACATACCGGACAGGATTACTCTATTTGAAGCAAGTCGCAGAGCATGTACTCTGCTCTTATTGGCTTCAGGACGGCGGGTGCATGATCTAACTCTGCTCCATTGTACGGACGATAAGCTTATTTTTGAAGGTGATAGTGTAACTCTGTGGCCAATATTTGGCTCTAAGACGGACACGGCTACACATCAACAATCGGGCTGGAGATTGAAAAAAGCCAACAGCAATAACATAGACCCAATCTTCTGGATCAGAAAAGTATTGGAGATGTCAACGAGTAGAAGAACAAATCCAAATACACAGTATCCACTTTTCATTTCCACTTGTGGAGAGCCAAGGCCAGCAACGAGAGCTATAATAGCAGGGTGGGTAAAATCAGTATTAAGGGACTCTGGAGTGTCATCACCTCCAGGAAGTATACGCTCGGCAGTAGCATCCCTTAACTGGCTGCAGAACTATAGACTGGACCAGATCCTGGCAAGAGGAAACTGGCAAAGTGCAAACACTTTTGCCAAACATTATTGCAGACAAGTGGCCAACTTTAATAGTAGTACATCATCTTCGATGGCACCATTATTCCAACCGTTACCAACATAAATACAAGATTCACATTAGTGTGTTATACACTTGGTCACCAGGCGATAACAAACAAGTCTCAATATGGTTTTAAATAACGGCCTGGGAACACATAATAGGAAAGTTTTACCTACCATTAAAACTTATATTATGTGCCCAGCCTTATTTAAAACCAAGGCGATCTCTGCCTGTTGAGACTAATGAATTGTGCTTAGAAAAAGACAATCAAATAAAATCCATAGACAAAAGTTCTATGTGTTTCTGCTTGGTTGACCAAAGTGTGAGTTAATGAGTGCCAATATGGAGGCGTAAATGTGACACATGGCGGGAATTACAACGGCACTATCTCAATATGGTTTTAAATAAGGCTGGGCACATAATATAAGTTTTAATGGTAGGTAAAACTTTCCTATTATTAGGACATATCAAATAAGTTCAACTGATCAAACATTCTATGAAAAATTGGTTTGGGTAATGGTTTTGTGAACAGATCTGCTAATTGTACTTCTGATGACACATATGTAGGTTTCACTACACCTTCTTCAAACTTTTCTCTGATGAAATGATATTTCACATCTATGTGTTTAGTCCGTTTATGATATTCTGGGTTCTTGATCAAATTTATTGCACCTTGGTTGTCCACTCTCAACTCAGTTGGATCTGGCAACGAGAAATCAATTTCATTTAAGAGTTGCCTGATCCACACCATTTCTTTTACTGCTGAACTCGCTGCCACATATTCAGCTTCTGTGGTTGACAGTGACACAGATTGTTGTCGATGACTTGACCAAGTGACTACTCCTCCACTCATCAGGAACACATACCCTGATGTAGAGTGTCTGGTGTTAATATCTCTCGCATAGTCAACATCAGAATATCCTATCAGCTCACCATTTGACGTTCCTTTATAAACAATACAAGTATTTATAGTTCCAACCAAGTACTTAAATATTCTTTTCACTGCATTCCAGTGACTCTCATTATAACTGTTTATAAATCTGCTTGCTTCTCCCACTGCATATGCTATATCTGGACGGCTAACAATAGCAGCAAACATTAAAGATCCAACAGCTTCTCTGTATGGTATATGTGTTGGGGAATCTTTTGCATTACTTAACGGTTTCATCAAGAAGGTGTGAGGATCAGCTGGAATGTTACATGGATTAGCGCCACTCATGTGGAATCTTGCAATTATCTGCCTTATATAGCCTGACTGACTAATTGTCACTGTACGCTCCTGACGATTTCTACTAATTTCTATACCAACAAAGTTTCTCGGTTTCATCACAGTAACTTGAAACGTTTTTCTCAGGTCAGCTAGTAGATTGTCAATGACCTCCATACTTGAAGACATAATAAGGCCATCATCAACATAAAGAAGAAGGAAAATCTTTGCACCCTTGAATGATCCTTTGTAGATGCATTTGTCAGAGTTTAAATTTTTGAAACCATACTGCGTTAGAAAATTGTTGAACTTAAGATTCCAACATCGAGGCGCTTGCTTCAGCCCATACAATGACTTACGTAGTCTACATACAGTCTCTGGTGCAGCGTTGATACCGTCTGGAACATTCATATAGATTTCTTCTTCAAGCTCTCCATACAGAAATGCAGTTTTAATATCAAACTGCATAAGTTCTAGGTCCCATCTTGCAGCTACAGAAAGCATTATTCGAATGGAGTCATTGTGGTGCTATATAATCTATGGGCAAATGAATGTCTATGGTGGATGCTGAGGTGACAGCCGGCATGGTGTGAGGTTGCGTGCATGATAACCGCGTGTGAGCATTACAAGCTATTTCGGCATTTATAATATCATGGCTTCAGTGAAAATTGGCGATTTAGTGAGATGTTTTGATGGTGAAGGTGACGTGATTCAGTGGTTAGAAAAGCTGGAGTTAGTCGCAAGGCTGAAAGACATTGGAGATCTCGCGACAATTATACCGCTTTTCCTGGAGGGGCCAGCGTTCGCTGTATACAGTGAACTTGGGGACGAGGAAAAGTAAAATTTGGAGGATATTAAGAGGGCATTACGTGATTCATTTGCCCTGAATGCATTCCAGGCGTACGAGCAGCTAGCCCAGCGCAAGTGGAAAGATGAGCCCGTTGATGTTTATTTGACGGAACTGAGACGTTTGGCCAGATTGGCGGGTGTGACGACGGACCAGTTGCTCAAGCGTGCTTTCGTTGTTGGGTTGCCGGCCGCAATATCGCGTGAGTTGAGGGCGTTGCCTGGTATTGAGACAATTCCGCTGTCGTCCTTGTTAGAGCGGGCTCGGGCATTAATGGCGGAACTGCATGATCCGGGTGTTGTTGCTGCGGTTGTGAGACGACCGAGCGGTCCGATGACGAAGAGGTGTTTTAAATGTGGTGGGCCGCACTTTGTTAAATTTTGCACCGAAACATCAAAAAGGCTGTCATGTTGGTTATGTGGGGAGATGGATCATATATCCAAAGAATGCCCCACGAAGAAGGGAAACGAGAAAGGGGGAGCTGGTGCGCCGGTAGCTCTTCCTCGTCATCATTGAAGGCGCTACCGATTGTGAACGTTTGCATAGGTGGGAAGTCAGTACGAGCTTTGGTGGACACAGGGTGTTCCCGAACGGTGTTGTCAGCTACTGTCGGGTGTGCAGTTCGCAATGGAGGTAACCGGTGCATGCTAATTAGCGTTGACGGGAGCCAAGTGCCATGCGTAGGCGAGGCAGTAGTGACTATAGATGTTAAGTGCAGAATGAATAACAGTGGGAGAGAGGGGCAATCCAGTGGTGTGTGGGTGAGTTGCGTGGTAGTTAATAAGCTGTTTGACGGAGTGGATGCTATTATTGGAATGGATTTTATAAACTTGTGTGGAGGAGTGACGGTGAATAATAGCCAAGTGATCTTTTTATGTGTTCCGACCAATCTTAACGCAAACAATAGTTGTGATCTTGTGAATGCGATAGCGGAACCCAAAGTCATAAACATTGATGACCAAGATTTTCAAGCGCGGTTTGATGGTGAGAAGTGGTGGGTTAAGTGGGTGTGGAAAGAAGGACCTGTAGACCTTAAAAACAATGTCGCATCATATTCCAGCCTTCACAAACATGATGTGAAGGATACCATCAAAGAGGAATTGGAGAGGTGGATAAAGGAGGGTTGGTTAAAGCCTTGGACCGGGGAGTGCAGCGGTGTTGTGCCACTCCTGGGAGTTATTCAGAAAAATAAGGGAAAGGTGAGACCAGTGATGGATTATAGAGAGCTGAACAACCATGTGCAAAGTCACACGGGCGAAGATGTAGCAGTGTGTGATGAAACTCTCAGGAGATGGAGAAGACATGGTGAGTCACTCAAGCTCCTAGACTTAAGGTCGGCGTATCTTCAAATCCACGTTGACGAGGAATTGTGGAAACATCAACTCGTGAGATTTGAAGGCCAGGTTTATTGCCTGACGAGATTGGGTTTTGGGCTAAACAGCGCTCCTAAAATTATGACAAGGATAGTAAGGGAAGTCCTGTCAAGAGACGAGAGAGTTAAGCAAGGCACTGACAGCTACATCGATGACATCATAGTGGATGAGACGGTGGTGTCAGCCGAGAAGGTCGCAACCCACTTAAAGAAATATGGATTGGAAACGAAGGCACCACAGGACCTGGAGGGCGGACGCATTCTCGGGCTTCGAATTGAGCAAGAAAATGGAGTTCTGGTGTTCAGGCGTGGGAACACTATTCCTGAACTGGGAACGGCCTCGAAGCTCACAAAGAGGCAATTGTTCTCTATGTGTGGGCAGTTAGTTGGGCATTACCCGGTGTGTGGGTGGCTACGGGTTGCATGCAGCTTTGTAAAAAGAGTATGTTCTGGCGACACATGGGACTCATATGTTGGAGAAAGTGCCCATAGAATTTTATGTGAAATAATCCAACGAATTGAAAGTAACGATCCCGTGAGAGGTTTTTGGAGTGTTCCTGCAAATCTCACTACGGGAAAAGTGTGGTGCGATGCAAGTTCATTAGCGCTCGGAGCCGTAGTAGAAATTGATGGTAGAATCGTTGAGGACATGTCCTGGTTGAGGAAGACCATGGACGTTGGTCACATAAATGTTGCAGAACTCGACTCCGTTGTGAAGGGAATGACTTTAGGGTTGAAATGGGGGCTGAAGGTCATGGATTTGATGTCAGATTCCGCAACTGTGGTGGGATGGGTTACATCTATTCTGACAAAAGATCGCCGTATCAGGGTTTCTGGTATGTCAGAAATGCTAGTGAAAAGGAGGCTCGGGCTGATAAAAGAACTGGTGGACGAGTATGGTCTCGAATTAACTATCACTCTCGTTAAGTCAATTGAAAACAAAGCAGACTCTTTGACAAGAGTAGATCGCAGGTGGCTCAGAGATGACGTGGCAGCAGTAGGAGTAGCCGAAGACTCTCAAGTTAAACGTTTGCATGAACAACATCATTTTGGTGTCGACAGAACCTTGCATCTGGTCCGTCTTGTGAACCCAGATGTTCAGAGGAAGGAAGTTGAGAAATGTGTGAAGAATTGCATACAATGCCAGACTATAGATCCGGCACCCAACAGACACAACCCCGGAGCATTAGATGTTAAACGCAATTGGACCAGGATTGCGGTTGATGCGACGCACTGTGGAAACAAGTGTTACCTCACCATTGTTGATTGCGGGCCAAGCAGGTTTGCTCGCGTGAGATAAGAACCGAGAGCAGTGAAGATGTAGTTCGCAACCTGAGAGAAATATTTAGAGAGAGAGGTCCCCCGGATGAAGTTTTACTTGATAATAGCAAAGCATTCCGTTCTCTGGCTTTGAGAGAATTATGCAAAGAATGGAGTGTTCGCCAAAGATTCAGGGCTGCTTATCGCCCGTCAGGGAACGGGATCGTAGAGAGACATCACCGAACGATAAAGAGAACTGCGGCACGGAGTAGAATTGACCCCCTGCAAGCTGTATTTTGGTACAACCTGGCCTCTGCTTGCCCGGGTCGAGAAGAGACTTCCCCCGCCAACATTGTGCACGCTTATTTGTGGCGGCACCCACTTACGCCACCTGCTGAAATTGAAGAGAACGAGGAATCCTCGTATCAACTAGGCGATGCAGTCGTGATAAAGCCACCCAACGCAAGGTGTACAACAAGATGGCAGCCTGGTATTGTCACTCGTGTTGTTAGTGATAATAACATAGAGGTAGACGGTATGCCAAGGCATGTGCTGGACATTAGACGGTTATTTGATGAGAGCGAAGACAGTGAATCGGAGGATGACTGCAGTGAGGCTGTGGATCTCGATGGAGAAGCAGCAGCGGAAGATGGCAAAGGCGCGATGGACGAGTTCGAAGATCGAAGGCAGGGAACTAGGTTTCGGCGATCCCCGCGATGGCTTGAAGATTATGAGCAGTGATGAAGACATCAGGAGGGCGTGTGGTGCTATATAATCTATGGGCAAATGAATGTCTATGGTGGATGCTGAGGTGACAGCTGGCATGGTGTGAGGTTGCGTGCATGATAACCGCGTGTGAGCATTACAGTCATATCTGATTGTCGGAGAGAAGGTTTCATTGTAATCAATCCCTTGAGTTTGGGTATAACCTTTGGCACAGAGTCTAGCTTTGTAGCGAATCTGGTCTTCATACTTTATTTTGAAAACCCACTTATTATCAATGATTTTCATACCTGGTTTGGTTGATACAAGTTCCCAAGTACCACATAATTTGTGTGAGTTCAGTTCTTCTTGTATTGCTTCTTTCCATTTACTGCTATCACTACAATTGATTGCCTCTTCATATGTGTTCGGTATACATATCTGGGTATGATTTGCTTCAAATCTTGAAGGTTTCTTCAGTTCTTCTCTACACCGAAACGAATATCCCTGATTTGGACTTGAAAGATGATTAGAAGAATCAGAATCTACGAGTTGAACATTGTTTTCAGGTTCTATGATTTGTACATTGGTTTCAGGTTCTGGTGTTAAACTTTCAGGTTCTCTATTTTGATAAGCATTGAAAAATTCTTCAAATTCCTGTTCATCCACACATCTAGTCTGCTGAGGGTCATCTGTTGGTTCTGTACTTGACAAGATTATCTGAGGTGATTGCTTAGCTATGGGTGCATTATTTATTTCGTTGAAAATTACATCATGCGACACCTTAATTTTCCTTGTTTCTGGATCAAAAAGTCTGTAATTAGTGGAATTACCATCATAGCCAACAAATATTAATCTTTTGCTCTTGGGTTCCAACTTACGTCTAAGTTCATCTGGAATATGCATATATGCTTCACATCCAAATGTTCTTAAATGGGAAATCTCCAGGCTTTTCCCTGTCCATATTTCAAAAGGTGTACAGTTGATTGTATGAGTGTTGGGTGTGCGATTGAGAATGTACACTGCACAATTCACAGCCTCTGCCCACAGATACAGTGGCAGGTCCCTTGCATATAGCATTGATCGGGCACTTTCCATAATTGTTCTAATATCTCGTTCAGCCTTTCCATTTTGCTGAGGAGTATAAGGTGAAGACGATTCAAATTCTGTACCATTGTTTGACAAATATGACTGAAACTCTTTATTAGTATATTCGGTACCATTATCTGAGTGGAAAACTTTAACGCTGTGACCAAACTTATTTTTGATCCTATTGTTATAGTCAATGTGACACTGAAGCACTTCCGTTTTAGATTTTATGAAGTAAACCACTCTGTAACTGGAACAATCATCTTTAAATAGTACAAAATATTTGGCACCCTGCACACTTGGAATAGACAAAGGTTCACACACACATCACTATAAACAATACCTCCCAACTCTGTTTTCTTTGACTCCTTGAATGGAAGTCGATGATGCTTTCCATAAGCACAAGCCTCACAAAAGAAATCCTTATCATCACTCGCCTGTATATGCCCTCTTCTGACCAGATCTTTGAGTGTCTTGTTGTTTATATGACCGAGTCTCTCATGCCAAACTCTTAGAGTATTTTGTGACACGTGATCTGCATAAAAACAATTTTCGGTTTTAAAGGCCATATAATATAAATTGTTGTCACCTCGCATAGCATATGCAGGTAACTTCTTCTTATCAAATATAAGAGCCTTATTGCCTTCCTTCACTATCGTCATGTTCTTTGCTGTAATAACACCTTCTGAGAATAAGTTCTTTCGCAAGTCCGGGACATACAACACATTGTTAATAGTAGATGGGTACCACTGTGAATCTATCAATTTCTGTATTTTGATAACTCCTCTGCCTTTGACCTCCATCTCAGTGTTGTTTCCTAAGCGGACAGTACATTCACTTACAGGACACAGTGAAGAAAATGCCTCTCTTTGATAGCATATATGTGCTGATGCACCAGAATCCATGATCCATCCATTGCTCCCACTGAAGGAAATATTTGTGGACTGGGTGTTCATAGCAGAAAATGCAGACAAGTTGCCTTCTTGCTGTCTTTTGATTATAGCTTCGTCTTTAGACCAACAATCCTTGGCAAAATGACCTCTTTTTTGACATCTATAACATACCACACTTTTCTTTCGGTATTGACGTTTTGTTTTGGAGGCTGTTAAGGCAATCTCCTCTTTTTCTTCGCCTTTCAATGAAGTTTCCTCATCTAACAGCCTTGCAGTAAGATTCTGAAGAGTTTGTCTTTCTTCAGGTACACTCAACCAAGCCTGCCTGAATGATTTATATTCAGCAGGTAAACTATTGAGAATTTTCATTCGGATTGCTGTATCACTAATTATATCCCCAGCATTTCTAATTTGTTGTGCTAAGTTTTCAACTTTAGCCACATGTTGTGGAATGGAATCTCCACGTTCCATTTTATATCCATGAAACTTTTCTTGTGTCAACAACTTAGAGATTTCCGATTTTTGCTGCTTTGAAATCGTTTCAAGCTTTTCAAATATTTGCTGCGAAGTTTCACAGTTCTCTATTAGAGAGATAACCTCCAGCTCCATTGACGCCATGATAGTAAACATGGCGGCGGCATCCTTTTTTAGCCAGTCTTCTAATAACTTTTTGTCAGTGGGTTTTATTTCAGCTCCAGATACGTAGCTAAACAGGCCTTTTGCCCGTAACGCGCACTTTATTTGAAACTTCCACTGCCGAAAGTTTCTACCGCTAAACTTGACAATGTTCATATTTTCCGCCATTGTTTAATACAACACGAGTTTTAATATAATATTATAAAAGTTCACTTGCAAGACTTCGTTAACTTAATACGAATGCCTAATTCACTGACTTTGCTCACTTTACGCGAATTCCACAAAATTAAAACAATGTTCTCTTGAGAATTTCAACACAAATACACGTGCACGACTTCTTTATCTTTATACAAATGTCAAATCCACTGACTTCGCTCACTTTACGCGAATGCCACAAAAAAAAAACAATGTTCTTTTTATGTTACAAACGTAGTCCTGGACCCATAACCTGTTAAAGTTTGTGAATTAAAACGCAGATTTAATTGTAACATATAAGACTTTATTCTGGATGACTGCACAACATACTACTACAAAACAGTTACTCAAGTGGCGTGGTTAAGAAAGCCACCACCGGATAGTGGTCAAGTAAGCAAGTACTTCCGGTACTATTAGTGTTGTCAGGTACAGAAATACTTCAACAAAATCCATAAAAGAAGTGCCCTCATGAAGAAACGAACTGAAAAGTAACGTATGTACGTATAACGTACGTAAATATGATACACCTTTCCCTTTTATGATACAATAATATAATGAAAAGTTAGTATTTACAAATGTAAAATGAATACCTACCTAATTATAATTATTGAAATTATTATGGAACGGAAATAATAAATCACTTTGGAACCTCTGGATTTTTGTCAACTTAGCTCGAATGATAAAACACGACTGAGTGCTATTTACCCTAGTCCTTCCACAGCACAGTTTGCGAGAGTGAGATGTAAATAGTATTCACCATAGAGTAAGTAATAATAAAGAGATGACATGAGCCCAAAATCCCATTCCATTCTTATTGAGAATTCCAAGAATTGAAGTTAGCTACAAAGTGATGTCAATACAATTTATAATCATTGATGTTTTTAACATAATCGAAGACCCTATCCCACATGCAATGTTTTCATATAACAATATTTCGTCATATAATAATCTTTTCTTACCTATTAACCTTCTTTATTTTTAATACTTGCACCATATGTCTGGCAGGGTAGGCATAGTGGATGGAAATACTAACTTATCAGACCTCCACATACACGAAATAATGCAATAAAATTAGAGTTGGGATATATTGTATAGGCATTCAGTACTCCTTGCTTAAGTTGTTCATATATTTGATCTGTTTGACATATGCTTCATTAAAACTTTGTATAGTATGAAAAAAATATATAATACTTCATGCAAAACCACGTCAATTTAGTAAAATCATTAGGAAATTAATTGTTTACAAGTTTCACGTGAAAGATTTTTTGATATGTGTTACAATAGATCTTCAGGGTTACTCTTGACAAAACTAAACACGATCTTAATCTAGTCTTGATCTTGATCATACGACGCACGAAGGGACTATGGTCAAAAACACCGAGCTACCTCTAACGCGCGATCGGTTTGCGTGTATTTTTGGCCAATAGTCACTTCATGCGTCGTATGATCAAGATCAAGACTAGATTAAGATCGTGTTTAGTTTTGTCAAGAGTAACCCTGCTGCTACTAGATATTAAAACAATGATAATCTGTCCATATTAATTAAAAAGAAAATAAAATTTTGTTTTGGAATTTTGCTGTTAGGGAATAGTGATAAATAAAACAAGTTTGATAAATTAATACGTTAAATATTATTCTGATATTAAAATATGTATTACAAATTTCTACAACATTGATCTTATTCACCAAACATACATAAGATTTAATTAAATGAGCAGTCAGCGGTTTGAGGAGTCGATATCATATTTGAGTATCAATCAAATGCAAATTGTGTAAATTTAAAATCGGGGCCAAGAATCAGGATCTGAAACAGAAAAAAAATTAAAATAGAATTCAATTTCTTAATAACTAAGTTATATCTATACAAAAATATTCTTAACAAATATACGTATCGATGTTAAACATCGACGCTCAATTTCCATGCCTATGACATTATGACAAGAGTTTGAAACGTCAAAACACATATTGAAAATGAGTTTTTACTCCTAAAATCAAGTGATATCGTTATGAAATATACACATAACGTTAAAGCTATTGTATATTTATTATTTATGATTGATTATATTACTAAAATATAATAAATAAGACGGATAAACACAAAAATGTTTCATACTTACAAGTGGAAGGATACTTCCGATTTATTCTACAAATAAACTCTTTTGCAGAACGGAAATGAACAGGTTTTCATTCTTGAAATTGTGTACACAATAACTGTTTAAGAAAATAACACTTTCACTTTAAAATAAATACAAAAACACGTTGATATAACCGAAAGATAACACGCCGTCCTAATTTGTCAGACAATATTTAGCAAATGACGTATTGTAGCTAACTTCTCGTTGATCTGTTAAGGGGATAAGGGGACAGAAATTTGCCTCACTATAGAACAAAAGAATCCAATTGCCTTAGCGTATCTACCTACTTATTTGATCTTTGAGTATTCACTATCTAACGACAACAGCGGAGTATGAAGAGTCGAAGACACGTGAGATACAGTTAATACATCGCGCATTTGATTGTATTAGTAAGATGTTTTGGTTGTGTTTGCAAATTCAAAAAATGTCTTTGAAATACTCAAAAGTTCTGATTATTATTAATATATTTTTTTAATTTGATGCGTAAATGTATGACTGAAGATTACCTAATGTCTTAACCTTCTATTTATTGTATTTAGAAAAATAATAATTATAAAGGCAGAGGCATGTGTATTGACTACACAAGCACTGGACAGCAAAGGTTAAATTAAAAACACAATGGTATGGGAACCCCTGATCTAGAGGTTAAATGTACATAATATGTCATTATGCACCTGGTGTGGATGAAATAATAAAATATTGTATTAGAGAGAGTTAGTTACTTATACATGATGATTTACTAAATGGTCTATGTGCATTGTGAGATTTTTTTATTTGTGACAATATTAGGTTTTACTGTTGTTGAATGTGTTGGTCAATGTGGTGATCTAAATTTCTTAAAATGTGATTTGCAGTAATTTTAATAATAAAATATTGATATAGAGAGGGTAGGCAACTTCTAAATATAATTTATAAGTATGTTCACTTACTGTTAATGAAAGGATTCCCTTTCTATCAGATTTAAAAATAGTTTTGAAGCACTCATTCACTATCACTCTGACAGCTGGGTCCCTATTATTGAGAAATGGAACCAACATCTGTGCTATGTTAGATGAATAATTGAAATATGAGTGAGATACAAGCAAGTCACAGAGACACGTAATAGCTATGTGGGCCAATTTGATTTTGGTAGCATTGATCTTTCTCGTGTCACCCTTCTTCTTCTTCACTAACACAGAAGCCATCTTCTCTAATCTTTGTAAATACCTCTTGTAATGAGCCAATAATGAAGATTCATATTTGTGAAGAAGTAACGTGTCCTTTTTTACTGCATCAAAAATAAATCAATAGATAAAAATATATGCTAGAAATGCAAACTACTAATATATTTTATTTGTAATTATAATCTTGTTTGAAGATATTTAAAAATGTTTTGTTATCAAAGTAGTGGAAAGGATGTCTTAATTTATTTTCTAGTGGGACCATTACAGCTTTTGGTTCATACAATCCCAAAGATAATGAATATGTTAATAATATAATATATTACATTTTACATGATAATCAAAGGTATAATTAATTTATGTAGGTATATTATTTGTATTGTGGTGATGAATGATGTAAACAGCTTGTAGCCATTTCAGAGGTAAATATAAATATATAAAAGATTATGAATATGTTAATAATATAATATATTACATTTTACATGATAATCAAAGGTATAATTAATTTATGTAGGTATATTATTTGTATTGTGGTGATGAATGATATAAACAGCTTGTAGCCATTTCAGAGGTAAATATAAATATATAAAAGATTATGAATATGTTAATAATATAATATATTACATTTTACATGATAATCAAAGGTATAATTAATTTATGTAGGTATATTATTTGTATTGTGGTGATGAATGATGTAAACAGCTTGTAGCCATTTCAGAGGTAAATATAAATATATAAAAGACAAATCAAGTGCAGAATAATAGACAACCTGTATGATGTAGTAATATCTTTAGGATGTTGAACTGAGAAAACATGGGGGTCAGAATTGATGGAACATACTTAAACCACCTACGTTTTGCTGACGATATTGTACTGGTGAGTGAGAATATTGACGAGCTGAAAAATATGATAGGAGAGCTGCATGAAACCTCACTAAAAATTGGTCTAGAGATGAACATAGGAAAGACAAAAATCTTGAGTCCAACAAACGAGAGCCTAGCAATTTAATAACAAATACATAGAGGCAGTAAATGAATACAATTCGATGGCTTAGAGCACAGATGTAGTAAGTGCCATAGAGAGATTTTACAGGGGAGCATTTGGAAACTTTAACTATTGCTTTGTTTATGAATTTGAAGACTTAATTAATTCATTATCATAATCACTGATTTATTATTTACAACTTACCATATTCATGCACAATAAGGCTTGAGATAATACTTTTTTTTTGTGCACTTATCTTCGTTTTTAGATTTACCAAAAATTGTACTTACAGCATCTGTGCTCCAAGCCATCGTGTCATATACCTTGGACATAAGATCAAAATTGGAAAGGAAAACCAAACTGCAGAGACACCCAGAAGAATAGGTCTGGGTTGGGCAGCATTTGGAAAATTGAAACATATTCTTACCAGTAAAGATATGCCAAGAAATCTAAAGAAAAAAGTCTATGAAACATGTATCCTCCCAGTGACAAGATATGGATAAGAAACCATATCACTAACTGCAGCAAGTGTCCACAAGCTAAAATATTCACAAAGATCTATGGAAAGACTAATGTTCGGGGTGAGTCTGAGAGATAAAATTAGAAACAAAGACATCAGACACCTAACAAGTCACAGATATTATGGATGGTGTTGCAAAGCTTAAGTGGTAATGGTCGGGTCATGTGGTGAGACGAGACGGCGGTAGATGGACTCCTAGAATCCTCAAATGGCGACCATGGAGTAGCAAAAAAAGCATCGCCAGACCACAAAAGAGATGGACTGACGACATTACTCCAATTGTGGGAAGGAAATGGATACAGAGGGCACAGGACCGCGATGTTTGGAAGAGGCCTATATCCAGCAGTGGAGAGATGGCTGACTAGTAAGTAAGTAAGTATGATGTAGTGTCTATGAGGGTGTCTGTTTATTTAATGTGGAATCTAAATATTATTATAAAATTCATAATATAATAAATTAACTTACATTTTGTGCCACCAAAATTTTGTTGCACAATTTGATAATCAGGAAGAACATCTTTGAACACTTCCAGAATGGATACTGTAGCAAGCTTCCTAATGGTGAGTAAATTTTCATGTCCTTCCTTTGTTTTCTCATCCATGTAATTTAAGAGACCAAAAAAAATATCTATCTGAAACAAATAAATTACCATAAAAATCAATAAAATACATGTAGTGGGGGGCAAGTGCGACATTGGTTTGTTTTTATAACTGCATCAAGTACCATGCTCTCTGATTTAGTATGAAAGTATAGCCTTGTTATTGTTTTCATGTAAACATAAACAAAATCATTTAATAAAATACATGTAGTAGGGGGCAAGTGCGACATTGGTTTGTTTTTATAACTGCATCAAGTACCATGCTCTCTGATTTAGTATGAAAGTATAGCCTTGTTATTGTTCTCATGTAAACATAAACAAAATCATTTAATAAAATACATGTAGTAGGGGGCAAGTGCGACATTGGTTTGTTTTTATAACTGCATCAAGTACCATGCTCTCTGATTTAGTATGAAAGTATAGCCTTGTTATTGTTCTCATGTAAACATAAACAAAATCATTTGCTCTACGGCTCCGATATAATTCTTAGAGATTCCTTTATGTTTCCGTCAATAAAGAATAATCTGTGGGACTAACAATTATAGCACAACAAAATTCATTGACAGTGTTAAAAAAAGGGTGAAAATATTTCACACCAACACCATGCTCAGATAACCTATTACCACACATTTCTTATTTAAAATACATAACAAAATTACAGATAATTAAACATATTTTGAACCACTAGCGGCCGGTCTCAATAAGCGATCTATCTTCGAACTTTTGTTAAAAATCGATCTATCTTTACGTTTTTCCGTTTCAATATACATAGCTGAGATAGAATCACTATCCAAATTCTCTATCTATCTCTCGGAGTGCTGTGAGTTATATAATGTATGGAAATCAACGAAAATGCGTTTCAATATCCTATCTCAAGTTGTTAGTCGTATCCGTAGTAACAAATTTTTGTATGATTTTGTTATCGCTGGACTTTGACAGATAAGATCCGTTTGACAGTGGAGTTTATGCAGCTATTCCTGTCCACTGCTGAACATAAGCCTCCCCCATATGTCTCTCTATCTCTGTCTTGGGCTTTCTGCAACCAGTCACCAGCGATTCTTTGACTTTAAGAGGTTGTGGTAAAATAAAAAAATGTATTCAAGCGACGAAAGCGATTAAGAATTATTTGAAGCTGGAGTATATTTCGATTATATATAAAATTCTCATGTCAGCGTTTGTTACCATATTCCTCCAAAATAACTGGACATATTTTGATGAAATTTTGTGTGCTTATCGGTTAGATCTGAGAATTGGGCAACAACTATTTTTCATATTAATAGCTAAGGGTGGTCCACCCCGATTTTTTTAATTTTATTTTTTGGTCAAATTTTATATTTTTATTTTTTATATGGCGAGTCATTAAAAAATACATACAGCACTAAATTGTCACCCTTTTACCATTAACACCTATTTATTAATAGCGATATAAGTATATGGCAATGACAAAAAGAATATACTTGTCTGAAAGAAAGGGTGTGAGCAAGCGCGGGTGTCCGAGAACCACGTGGATCAAATTCTCAAGGACGGCCACGTGTTCAGTAAGAGGAACCGACGTGCGTGTATGAGAAACTGTACGAATGTGGAGGAAGCGAAGGAAGTGTGTAAAGATAGATTTGTTTGGCGTTCCATTCTCTCTGCCTACCCCACTTGGGACACGGCATGAGGGCCGTGAGGGTATAGTAAAGTATGGTAGTATATTTTTATTTTATTGTTGGGGTAAGATATGCACCGCGACCTATAAGATCTATTGTACTCCCCCTACTCAGCTTTCCCGGTGTTGCCCGTCAAAGCGCACCCTCAAGTCCCAGACATCTTATGAAGTCTAATATCTTGAGAGGGTCCAAGGTGTGGAGAGATTCCACTTCTACCCAGTGTCTACCTAGGGCTTTGATTCTTGCGAATACCACAGCATTGCATTCCGCTAGGAGATGTCGAGGAGTCTCGGCCTCTTCTTCACAAAATCTACAAGTGCCGTCTTCTTCAAGTCCCAGTTTGCGTAAGTGTTCCTTGAGCCTGCAGTGACCCGTTAGGAAACCTGTTACTGCTTTAAGACTTGTTTTACTTAGGTTAGTGCATACCTTGGCTCTATCGAAGTTATATCCTCCGAGTAGTTCCTTGGCTTGCCTAAGCCTAGGGAGATTTTTCCATAATTCATTTCTTTCTTGTCTCCCTTTCTTTTTAATTTCCTCTTGGAAAAACGTATGTCCCAAACCACAGAATGGTTCTGGTCCATAGAGTTGCGTTGCCGCACCCTTTCTTGCCAGCTTATCAGCTCGTTCATTTCCCTCAACCCCGATGTGTCCGGGTACCCAGAAGAGGGTGACTTTATTCTTCTTGCCTAACTCGTTAAGTTTGAGGAGGCATGTCCAAACCATCTTGGAGTTGATGATGTTTGAACCCAATGCTTTAATAGCTGCTTGACTGTCAGATAGTATAGCTATATGTTGCTTACTGTATCCTCTGTCGAGATTGAACTGGATACATCTTTCCAAAGCATATACTTCTGCTTGGAAGACACTTGGGAATTTTCCCATTGCTTCAGAGTATTCGGTGCGTGGCCCGTAGACTCCTGCTCCAGTTCCCTCTTCTGTTTTAGATCCATCAGTATACCATACGATGGTTCCATTCTTGAGAGAGTGTATAATATCCTCGTCCCATTCTTTCTTTGTGCTCAGTTTGATAGCAAAGTTCTTCTCAAAACTGAACTTCTTGATCATTAGATTGGTTGGCAGATCAATGAGGTAGATATGCGCATTCATTTAGAATTTCTTCTCCTTTGATGCGGTTTATCCTCGTTGATTCTGTCTTCTTAAGTCTGAGATATGTCTTCTTTGCAGTTTCCTCCACTACCATGTGGAGCGGAGAAAGATTGAGGATCACCTCCATGGCTGCTGTTGGACATGTTCTCATTGCTCCTGTTATGCATAAGCATGCTAACCTTTGTACCTTTTCGAGTAATTTCCTCGTGGTAACAAGTTTGGTTCTACTTGACCATGCAATGGCTCCATATGTGATGATTGGTTTTATCATCGCTGTATACATCCATAGCAGGATGCTTGTGTTGCAACCCCAATTTTTACCTGCTATCCTTCTGCAAATCATAAGTGCAGAGGTTGCTTTTTCGACTACTTTGTCGACGTGCCTATTCCACAGCAGCTTTTTGTCTAGTGTTACACCTAGATATTTTGCTGTATCACTCCATTCTACAACAGCTCCATCTAGAAAGATTTCCTTGGTGTTTTGGAGTTTCATTTTGTTTGTGAATGGTACTAGTGTGGTTTTTCCTGAATTCAATTTCAGTCCCACAGATAAGCACCATCTTCTTGTAAGTTCTAGTGCACTCTGCATTAAATCACATAGCACATCTTCAAACTTGCCTCTGATTGTGATGACTATGTCATCGGCATATCCATTTACATGGTATCTGTGCTCGGTGAGTTTCCCGAGTATTTCGTCTACAACTAGACTCCAGATGAGGGGTGATAGGACTCCTCCTTGCGGACATCCTCTTGTGGTTGCAACTTTAATGTTGTTTTCTCCTACTTTGGATTCCGCAGTTCTTGTGGCCAGCATATGTTTTATCCATCTGGATATTGTGTTGCCTACTCCTCTTTTCTTTAACGCTTCTTCGACTGCCTCATGGGAGGTGTTGTCAAAAGCTCCTTCTATGTCCAAGAATGCACTTCAGCCGCCCCGGGGTGCAGACTGTCTTTGTCATTTCCCAATCTTCTTTCTTAGATTTGTAACACATTGTGTGCTCCAAGTCTGCTTCGACGGTTTGACTGCCTGGGAAGTGAGTTTCTAACAGCAGAAGTGCTCTCTGCTCCTCACTCTCGGTGTAGTTTCCATCGGGTTTTTTGAGAGACACTGGTCCCTGTAACCCTCCTTTAGCCAGTGCTTTGTGTAGTCTGGCTGCTATCGGAGTTTCAGTGATTCCTTCACAAAAATCTCTAAAGCTTTTTCGCTTTGCTTTCCTTATTTCTTTGTTGTAGTTGGTGAGTGCCTCAGTGTACTCCTGCCAGTCTCCACCCCCTCTTGCACGATTGTATAATCGTCGCACTGAGGCCCTTAGATTTGACAGTTTGTTGTTCCACCAAGGCACTTCCCTACAACTTCTTTTCTCTCGAACAGGACAATTTGACTCGTATGCATCCAAAATTGCTACATTTAAGTCTTGTACAGCCTGTTCTAGTTCATAATGGTTTTTTACTTTAGAATTGACCAGTTCTAAGTTGTGCTTAAGACTGGTCATATATCCTTCCCAGTCTGTTTTCCTGGGATTTCTTACAAGATCTGTCTTTATAGACAGGCCTTCTAAATCAAATCTTATGATTTTGTGGTCGGAGAGAGAGGGTTCCTGCGAAACCCTCCATCTCTTGACCATTCTGTTGATATTCCCACTTGAGAGTGTAATATCTAATACTTCCTGTCTTACTCTAGTGATAAATGTGGGGTCACTTCCCACATTCAATATATCTAGGTTTTCAGTCAGGATGAATTCTAGGAGTTCTTCGCCTCTTCTGTTTATATCACTACTCCCCCACATAGTGTTATGAGCATTTGCATCACACCCCAGTATGAGAGGGAGGTTGTTATTACTACAATAATTTACTAAACTTTGAACTTCTAATGGTGGCGCTGGCCCATGATAGTCAAAGTATGCCGTTGCAATTACTATATCTCGACATGTATCACCCATATTGATACTTGCTCGGATGGGTACTAGATCACGAGACATGAATTCCGACAGAGACATATATTTAATGTTGTCCCTTATCAAGATGCAAGCTCTTGGTTTGTCAGTCCTCATATCCCAGATTACTTTAGCACCCAAACTAGACAGACCTCTGATCTGTCCCTTGTAAATCCAAGGTTCCTGTATTAACACAATTCCCAGGCTAGTTTTAGCAAAAATAAAAATAATAAATAAATGGTAGTATAATGTATATGGCAAAACATCGTGTTTCTTAAAACCTTGGTCGCGCATATAATCATTTTTAGTGGTATTAGTAAAGTTTTTTAATAATTTTTAAAATGAAACACGAAATATAAGTATTCCACTATTGACTTTATTTATTTTTGCGAGCCGGCTTGCAAAAATAAAAAAAATAGTGGAATAACTATAATATCGTGTTTCATTTTAAAAATTATTAAAATGAACTTCCACCAAGAACCGTCGGTCGATAAATTAAAATTTGTTAAGTTTTTTGACTCCAAACATTCGTAATTATAATATGATGCGGATATCAATCGCATCGGCAATTGGATGGAACAGGGATAGGAACCCTATCTATCTCTGGCCACGTACTTTTTCTTTATTGAGACGCGGGTCGAAGATAGATACGAATTGGCGTTCTATCTCGGATCGCGTCGACAAGGCTATCTCGGTTAGATTATTGAGACCGGCCATAGATCAATCATTCCAATTGATCACACTTATCCATAGTCAACCTATTTGAATAGGTATTAACTAGGTAGGTATGTTGTATATGATAAACAAACATATGTGAACTTCCTTAAGGAGTGTACAACACAGAGTTTCGACGCTTATGAATCGACTTAAGGCTTGGCTAAGAGTACTCTTTAAATCTAGGTAACATTCCCAATTCCTCTGTGTCATGCTTATCACATGACTCGAAATTTTTGGAAGTTGTATATATAGTTAAATTTTTGTTAAGCTTCTTAACTATCAAGCTTATATAAAGATGGATGCTTCCAATGTTGTTTCCATTGAACTTAAACAGATGTTTTTCCAATTTGAAAACACAGTAATTCTAATAAAATCGTATAAAAATTGATTTCAAAGTGGAAGTTTAACAAAAATTGAACTATAAAAATTAAATCATTAGCCGTCCTCTTTGGCCATGAGGCTACAGGAGGTTTTCCAGATTTCGATTGCAACATCATCTAAATTAAAACTAAACGGGTTGTGATTGATCCAGGCGGAATGACTCAGTAGCAGGATTTGAGCCTCAGATTTTCTACTCGAAAGTCCAATACTCTATCATCAGTCTGCTGTCTTTCATTAAATGAAGTTTGTAAAGAAGTACAATCTAGTACATTTCCAATTAAAATAAATATTTGTTCATAATGATGTATAAGTAGGTAGGTATATATATATGTAGGTACTATCTAAATAACAAAAAAAGCAATTGAAATGTAATTAATACTATAAATTATAAAACTTATGTCCAAAAAAATATTTAACACACCCAAAAAAGTATTTAAAACAAATTTTCAAATGAAAATACCACAATATTATACTAGTAGCAAGCTGCATAATATAGTATATACCATTTCTGTGCTAAAGACTCTCAGGTACAATTATATTAATTATTACTTAAAAAACTCTGCAGAACACCCGACAAAGAATCCGTCTACCACTCTTTTCTGTAAATTTTTGAGTGTCCTATAAAAGGTAGTTGTTCGAAAAAATAAAGACAATTTACATCTCAAATTCAGTGATGAGGTTTGCTACTCATCCTGTATGGGATATGCCGCGACGGTATAGTAGTAGTAGTAGTGAAAAATTGACAGTTTATTGAGAAGTGGTAATTTTGGGTTGTTGGTAAAACGTTGTGTGAGGTAGGAATGGGAATATTAGTTGCAATCATTTGGTCATGTGCAGTGAATGGACCAAGAAATATATGTCTAAAACAGGGGTGTGAGAAAACGTACACGTCAGAGAAATATGTGGTTGGAACACGTGGATCAAATTCTCAAGGGCGGCTACATGCAAGTATGGCAAGTATGAAAAATTACATGAATGTGGAAGAAGTGAAAGAAGAATGTGAAGATAAACTAATATGGCATTTCTTTCATTCTGCCTACCCTAAAGTATACAAATGATCTAGAGTTTGTGTGTACGATAGAAAAAAACATGACAACATTACTACTGAACAAATAATTTTGTGAAATGGGCGAGTTTTATCGCAGACGTACAATATCTTCCAACTAACCCACAAAGGTAGATAGATAGAGTTTACTTGTTTGCATGAAGAGATTGCAGATTATGTGAACTCAATTACCAACCTTTTTCTCAGGATTTTCTATAATTGCGGAACAATATAATCCAATTTTGAATTTTTTCTTTTGTAATTCTTCATGTCTTGCGACTAAAATGTCTGCAGTAGACAATGGTTTATTGGACTCTATGAATGTGGATTCATCTTTAGTTACAATTTGTTCCTCTTCTGAAGTGACATTATTAGGTATTGTCTCCTCCTTGCCGCCTTTATCTGTATCACGTGTTTCTTTATCTAAAAATACACATAAGTCATTAATAAGCTTCACAAAAGTATTTGCTAACATGATACATCCATACTATGTGCTTTAAGTTTGTTTTAAGGCAACGCACTTAAATTCGAGTGAATTTAAGCCTATATTTCAGAGTAGGTATGCATTACGGATTATGTTAGTTCATCGGCCATTCCATTTATGGATATGCCGTACTGGTATAGAAGTAGTAGGTTAACAGTATAGGTTTATATAGAAAATTATTGCAAAATAGCTATACATTAAAATACAGTATAGATATCTATTGATTACACAATTCAAGCAAAACAATAATCACATTGATTATCATATTATATTCGGGTGGATTGGCGTAACCGATTCATATCATATATTTTATTTGTCTATGTAGGTACATATCAATATAAAATATCCACAAAGTGTTAAAGTAGAATTTATGTAAGAGTGCCCCGCTCATAGGTAAATGATTACTAACACATACTTCATTAATGAGTATGCTAAACGCTACACAATGCACCAGCCAATCACAGCGATGCTACTGGACTACTAATACAATCACGTGTTCTGTAATACACATTACCTGTGACGTGTGTGCGTACAATCTATCTCTCTGCACAATATAGAACATCAGCAATTATATAATTATTAAATAATGTGATACAAATAAATGATATCCTCTCTCCTAACAATGTCTATTGCCAAGTCTTACTATTTATGGAATGTTTGGATAGCAACCACCATTAAATAAATAATTACCTTCATCCTCCTCTCTCATAACAAAACCACCTTTTGTTTTAATGGGTAAAAGTTGCTTCTTCTTCCTCTGTATGAGTGTTGGCTTCATCTCTTTCTCATAAGTCTCTTCTAGTACTTCATTTGTCATCTGCACGGGCACTTCTCTGGACCTGGACCATATTTATACAAAGTGGAAAACAATTTTAAAGTTAACAATATTTATTATTACATATTTTATTATTTATTTTCATTAAAAGATACTTATATAGACTATTACTTTTATTATTAAGTGCATACTTTTTCAAAATGGCAATATGTATGGCGTCGGCTTGCGTGGCGCGGAGGTAACACTCTTGCCTTTGAGTCACGAGGTCCCGGGTTCGATTCCCGGCCAGGGCAAAGTGAAGAATGACCTTTTTCAAATTGTCCTGGGTCTGGGTGTTACATGTATATGTGTGTAGTGTATTGTATATGTGTGTATCGTCGTGTGAGTACCCATAATACAAGATTCATCTTAGTTTGGGACTAGCTCGATCTGTGTGAATTGTCTATGTATGTTATGGTATGTTATGTATTGTCTTTTTTTATTATTAAGTTATTTTTTATATAGTTTGTTTTTTATTAGCCTATTTTGATTTAATGTGAAATGTGTATATTTTTGTTGTTTTTATATATTTTGTGTTTGTAAAAGGCATTAGCCGTTTATGTAATAAATAAATAAAAAAATTATAAAAGTAAAAACGGCTATTTGTTCATTGGAAGTGGCTAAATAAGCAACTTTTAAATATTTCAGTTAATTTTTTGCATATACAAGACGTCTCGAACGAGACTCGGCCAAGTCTAGGTGACGGGCCGAGTCTCATTCCGTATGCAAAGGCAAGAGCCAAGTCTCTGCCCAACTGTACGCAGTGAAATGGAGTAAAACATTTATCTTAGGTATATTATCTCCTGTGTAAAAACATATTGTCTTTCATTCATGGAATGCATGTGCAACATGCATTTCGGATGAAAAATAGATCATACAGTCATTCATATATATATATATATATATATATGATATACCTATTATATACGATAGGTATGATTTTAATCGCAATATATGCATCACTTGCAGGGTAGAGAAGAGAGTATTAGGTGTTCCGATGCTTACGAATCGGCTTTGGCTGGCTTAAGCGCTTTACACCATGGCAACGTTCACCAATTCCACCTTTTTCTCCCTTATGCTTCTCTCATATCAATCTTTTCAGAGCGGGTGACTGCATTCATCGCTGAAAAGCGACTTCATCCAACCAACCGCACCTACTGGGATTCGAACCCATCACCTCTGTATTACGAGTCAAGCACTCGAACCATTAGGCTACAGGGGTGTGTGGGTAGCCTGAGATTATTGTAATTATATTACGAATCGGCTTTGGCTGTGTTGGATAGCATGTTCAAAGGTCGTAAGGTCGAATCCTAGCGCTGAAC
Source organism: Athripsodes cinereus (assembly GCA_947579605.1). Lineage (NCBI taxonomy): Eukaryota > Metazoa > Arthropoda > Insecta > Trichoptera > Leptoceridae > Athripsodes > Athripsodes cinereus. Next base: position 9,188,818 of record OX388308.1, on the reverse strand, counting down.
AAATGGCTTAGCAGTTGCAAACAATATCGATAGGTGGCAGTGAGATCGCGGTAGATGTAAAAACAATTGCAGTTATTTTTTTCGTATAAACTGGAATTTTTCACCTACGAAAGTGTTAATATGATGTATTATATACGATAGGTATGATTTTAATCGCAATATATGCATCACTTGCAGGGTAGAGAAGAGAGTGTTAGGTGTTCCGATGCTTACGAATCGGCTTTGGCTGGCTTAAGCGCTTTATACCATGGCAACGTTCACCAATTCCAAAACAAATGGCTAAGCAGTTGCAAACAATATCGATAGGTGGCGGTGAGATCGCGGTAGATGTAAAAATAATTGCAGCTTATAATAACAATACTCTCCGGCTACCCACATACCTCCGTGGCCTAGTGGTTAGAGTATTTGACTCGTAACACGGAGGTGGTGGGTTCGAATCCCAGTAGGTGCGGTTGGCTGGACGAAGTCGCTTTTCAGCGATGAGTGCAGTCACCCGCTCTGAAAAAGATTGATATGAGAGAAGCATAAGAGATATAGGTGGAATTGGTGAACGTTGCCATGGTATAAATTATTATTTTTATTTTTACATATATATATATATTTTTTTCCATTTGTTTATTATTCTATTGGGTTAGTTGGAAGATATCGCGTCCCTGCGATAAACTCGCCCATTGTGCAAAATTATTTGTTTATACCATGTAACCTTATCATTTGTATCCATATATTTTGTACAATAAAGTTTATTAATATCTCATTACTATACTTTAATTTATATATCTGTTTCTTCGCTCATTACTGTAACATATACCCATAAAATAGTTTTACCTGATTATTTCCTTGCATATTGAATTGACATACTTCTACTGTATTTTTTATAATAATATATTTCCTTGCTTATTGGATTGATATAGTATTCTACATGTCTATAAATTGATTTTATTTTTATCAATTTATTTCTTTGCTCACCAGTTTGACATATTATACTTTATTCTGTGCCTATTTGTATATTTTCTTATAATTAGCTATTTCCTTGCACAGAGCTTTAATATATAACATATACCTACCTATAAATTGATTTTATCTCTTTATTTGTTTAATTCCTAATTTATTATTATATTCTATACCTATTAACGTACTTAGTTTACATTGTCTATTACCTTGATTATTAGTTTGATATAATTTTCTTGCATGTTTTATTTGACATCATAATAATGGTCAATACCTATTAATATATTTTACTTTAACTATCTATTTATTGCTTATTATATTGACATAATATTGTATGTGTCGATTTGCGGGTTTACTTTGCCTGTTCATTTCCTTGCTTATTAGCATAATATAATTTTCTATATACCTATTTCTATGTTTATTTTTATACATTGCTCTCCTCCATTTCTCTCATTGTCTGCCAGTAACATTAATACCGACATCTGTATACTCTAACACTAACAAATATCCTATTTATGCTTAACCCTCTCTCTTGCCTTAATTAACATAGATGGTCCTCATTTAACTAGTTTAACTCAGCCTAATTTGTTTTATTTTTGGTCATAGCTGTTTATTGTTTCTCTACTTATTTATATACACTTTTTTTTAATCCTCTTTTCAATAACCTTATCTATTCTGTTGTTGTCGTTTGAACTGGATCATCGCACGACGTCAGCATGGAGACTAAGTGTCGAAATGCTGCGATGAAAAAAACCCTGACAGCGGACATTCTGATGCCTAGATCAACACCCTGTTCCAGAGAGTCCTCTCCGCTTCCTGGAAGCACTGAGGCTGCTGGAAACGCAACTACTCCTAAATCTCTAACCAGGCACGAAAAAACGGGAAAAATTATCGGGCTATGTGAACTGGTTGCTAAACGCACAAAATCTGTTGAGATTATAGCTTCGCTTAGGGAGATACGTGAGATTGCGATT
>OX388308.1:9078882-9186696 GCA_947579605.1 Athripsodes cinereus | reverse complement strand
ATACATAAAAACCCAGTCACACTAAAAATCAGCAAAATAATAAGATAGACAAGCATATACCTTCCCTCATGGCCATTGCTTCTTTTAGCAGTTTTCATCAAGTAATCCAAATCATCTTCTTCCATCATATCCATCATGTCAGATCCCTGAAGAGACTCATTGTCGCTATATTCTTCCTTGTTATTACGGCTACCATGGAGAGGTTTCACAGGTTGACTGTGAACAACTTTGCGTTTCTTGTGCCTTAGACTTTTTAATTTTCCTTGTTTTTTCAATTTTGTTATAACTTGATTGCTATGCTTCACTTTGCTAATTTTAATCTTGCCTTTTTTCTGTAATGACATAATAAATATAATTGTAGGTACACACATCTTCTTTAATAAGATAATATACCTAATTATTATAAAGATATCTTACTGCCATTTCTATTAACTATTTACAGCAAAGAATTTATTTAAAAATAAAGTCAGCACAAATAAATTTACAAGCGCGGCAAGTTTTAAATACCAATATCAAATACGTTTATTTTATACAAAAAGCAGTGACACTACACAATATTACACAAGGAATCGTCAAAACAAAACCAAAAGCAGAACCACGTGCGACCTTTTGACCGGTTTTGACATGTAATCAATGTGTCATTCATTCATTCATACCATCAGTGTTGCCAACTCGAATTTTGAAATAGACGTAGCTCAGATAAAAAAAAACGTATCTATCTTAAGGGTCGTTCACATACGTTCACTTTCAGTGATCACTCCGGATGATCCTCCAAGATGAACAAGTGTGAACGGACGTTTCATCGCTAGTGATCACTAGCGATGACGGAGGAAAAAGATTACCACTCGTCATAATTTTGATGAAAGGTCCTTTCACTGAAACGACCATAAACAAGTTTCATCTTATTATTTGTTTTATTCTCTATGAATTTGTATTGAATGTCAGAATCATGTACAAAATTATTATGTAGTCGAGAGCTATATTAATTTATTTTAAGTGTTATTTTTCATTTTTGAATTTGTTTAATTATTTTTATACGAAAATACGTCAAACTACATACAATATGAGTGAGAAAGTAGACATGGCAGTGAAAGCATAGGATGAACAAATGTGAACAGACGTGTTCACTTTCGATGATCAGGTTTGACCCTGACACTCTGGATGATCATCCAAAGTGAAGCAATGTGAATGCTACTTTAGTGATGTAACGAATGTGTGATTTTGGATATTCGCGAATGCGAATGCGAATATTTGTACCCGACATTCGCGAATGCGAATAGCGAATATTGACTTGCTTATATTTCTACAATTGCTCAAACATGAAAATTTCTACCCCCCGTCGCCGAATTTTCAAAATAGTATAAGAATTTAAAATATTTCAATACTCCTCGGTTTTCTTAAAGAATATTTTCTTGCAGTACCTTTTTCTACAATGTACCGGGTAAGTATCTGGTCTTTTTATTTATTTATTTATTTTGAGGTGCACAACAAATATTTGATACATATTATCAATTTAATAAGCAAAAATCACACGAATAATTAAACATCCAAACCATGCACACGACATCAATAGATACATTCATTTGATCTCATACAGACATCTCACAAACTCTCATACCTAGATTTAACATTCTCACCATTATAATTTATTCAATTAAAAAAATCCTTAAGTATATAGACATATTAAAAAACATAATTATACAAAATTAATAGAAACTTTTATTTTTATTTTTTTTCACCGTTATAAAGAAAAACAAAAATAAAATTAAAATACGAAACAAACGAACACATTCGGACACTCAACCCACCCAAGGAACAGCACCCGAACCGAAAATAAGACTCCCAATCTGCTTTTTGAATTTATAACTGTCTTGTAGTCACAACTAGCTCACATTGTGAAAAGTTCTTGTTATAAATGTCACACATTCTATAAATTGGTTTTCTAGAGCCTGCAATGGTATAAATTGACAAGGCCTTCATCAGCTGGAACGGAGGCGAAGAGTGAAACAAAGAGAGCTGACAGCAATTAAATAAAAATATAATATCCATTCTTCCTTACAGATACTTAAGTGGGTACATAATAATTATAATTTAAATTAAGAGAAGTTTGAACTATGGTCACACTTCCAACAACGTGCTCCAATAATCTTAGTACTTTCACACCTGCATCTGAAACAGAGCTCAGAAAAGCCATAGGAAATTCTCCCAACAAGCAATGTCAGCTTGATCCTGTACCCACACAATTGTCAAAGGAAAATCTTGACCTCCTCTTGCCACTAATTTTACGTATATTCAATCTTTCTTTGACGCGTGGAACTGTGCCGTCACTTTGTGAAGTGTCGCATGTCATCCCTTTACTAAAAAAAAGAACACTTGATGCCGACGACGCAACCAACTACCGACCAATCTCTAATCTTCCATTTCTATCCAAAGTGCTTGAGCGTGTCATAGCGTCTCAGCTTACAGCCTACCTTGAGAGTAACGATATGTATCAAAAGCACCAATTCGCATTCAGAAAACACCACTCCACCGAATCCGCCCTCACAAGACTGACATCTGACTTGATTGCGGGCGTTGCATCAGGAAACATCGGTCTGGTAACGGTCCGTGACATGAGCGCGGCCTTCGACATCGTAGAACATGAAATGCTCCTTCAATGTCTGGAGATCGAATACAATCTTAACGGCACCGTCTTAAAATGGCTATGCTCCTACCTGACCAATAGAAGGTGGTCTGTAAAAGTCGAATCTGGCTCAACTGATGAAGACATTGTAACTCAAGGAGTTCCACAAGGATCGGTTCTGGGTCCTGTACTTTTCATATTATACATAGGATGCATTGACCGCCTGCTGGAAGAGTGTGGCCTGCGAAACTATACATACGCTGACGATCGTGTCCTCGTAGGCTTCTGTATGTTAGATATTTCTATGAAAGGTGACAGTTTGCGTATGAAAGAGAATGAAAGATGCAATGAGGGTGGTGTAAAAGGGATCAAGAATAGCAGGGTACCTGGAAGTCGAAAGTATGATTGAGGATGACCGAACAGTTGAGAACTCGCAGTCGTGCGAGATGGTCGTGTGCGTGTGGAGTTGTGCGTGAGGGATTTATGATACGCGTGTAAGTAAGTCGAGTCGTCGCGTTACTGTATTGTAAATGTCGTTGGATGTTGAATAAATGGTCTAATTATAACAGTCGTGTTTGATTACTCCTACCCTCACCAAACTCCGCAACTCAACTCACATTTAATATGTAGTCCGGATCAAAGAGACAACTTGGTAACTACCACTGTCCAGTGTGTGGCAAAACTCTCGAACTTAATGGCCCAGAGACGTCCTAAATTGAATCCAACTAAGACGGAATTTATGTGGGTCGCCTCTCCTGGACGGCAACATCTCTTAGACACCAAACCAATCTCTGTCTCCGGCACTGATATAACTCCATCGCGCACCATATCTGTTCTCGGCGTCCTACTGGATGGAGCACTCTCTATGGAGGCTCAAGTGTCAAGGATAGTGAGCACAGCTTTCTTTCATATTCGTCAACTGTACCTAGTATCAAGACACTTATCTGTAGACGCGGTAAAGAGTCTAGTCGCCGCCTTCGTCGTCTCCCGTCTAGACTATTGTAACATCATATGTACAGGACTGCCCCAGATCCTTCTGAATCGTCTCCAAATGGCCTTTAATGCTGCTGCCAGGACCATCTATAGAGAGAACAAGCGCTGCCACATCACACCACTGCTTAAGGAGCTACACTGGCTTAGAGTCCCAGAGAGAGTGGAGTTCAAGCTGTGCCTCACGGTCCACAAAGCCTTGAACGGCACAGCACCTCTATGCGTCGCTGAGCTCTGTCCCCTCGACGAAACTCTGAGGCGACCACTGCGATCAGCTTCCACCGCTGTAAACAAGCTTGTGGAGCCCAACAGGGCAAACACTTCCAAATTCGCAGAGAGGAGCTTTAGCGTTGCGGGGCCAACTGCCTGGAACCGATTACCAGCGGATTTAAGAAATAACCAACCCACTGCAACGTTCAGGAGTAAGCTGAAAACACTGCTTTTCAAGAAAAGTCATGGCGCCCTTGAGATGGTCCGGATCATTAAACGGCGCCAAATATAAATTGTCTTTATTATTATTATTATAAGTTTTTCGGAGATAAAAAGGAAAGCAAGATCTAGTCTGAGTAGGCAATCTAAAGCTGATTTTACTCAAGATATTGGGGTATCAAATTCAGACATACACACTTTTCTAAGATTACAGACATCATAGTTCTCCTAGATTCTAATTTGGTTAGAGTTTCAAGTCTTTTGATGTTGGGCAATCTTTTTTTCATTAGTCGAACAAAACGTGTTTGAATTCTCTCGATCTGCTCTACGTATTTTTTATAATGAGGATTCCATATGGTCGAACAATATTCAAGTTTACAACGAATTAGCGACATATACAAAAACAAAAAAGATTCACAGGATTTGAAAAACCCAGTTTTTTATTACTTTCTTCAGAGATCTTATCCACATGGTTATCCAAATGAAGTTTGGAGTCAAGTATGACACCCAAGTCTCTGATTTTATTAACCTCCAACCAGTGGCGTAGCTAGGGGGGGCAGGGGGGACATATGTCCCCGGGCGCCGCATCAGGGGGCGCCAAAATGAGTATTAAAACTATTTTTTTAATTTTATTTTGGTGTAAACAAATGTATCACAAATACGTTTGCAAGATTGATTTTTGGAGCCCCACAAATATCTTCATTACAAACCAGTTGGTAAACACAATTTGGCGCCCCCATTGACCATTAAGGGGTGCCATTCTACTCATTAACAAAATTACACATCCACAATACAGGATTGCTAATGGCGTTTTTTTATAACAAAGATCAGTTCAGGTTCAAATATTATTCTTCATAACTGAAAGTGGCATCTGGTTTTAAATATGAAACAGGTTGGATAATTTCGAGTCGAATATAGGATTTTACGTGAGTGCAAAGAAAATAGTATACCTAATACCTGATTCACATTAGTTGAAAAGAGATAAATTTGTCATTATATATAAATGTAGCAAGTAAGTTGTTGTTTTAAATAATATTTGAAATCTAGCAAATTTTTCGGTAATTATATTTTATTTTACTTGCAAAAAAACACCAATGGAAAACTCGGTAAATTTCTCGAAGTGGAGAATTTTGGAGAATTATGGTGTATTTTGAGACAAATACAATAAATTGGTAATACAATTTTTATTGTTCATTTTTACAATACGGATATGGTAATGGGTTACAATAATATACTTAAAAGACTAGTTTTTAAAAGGAACAAAAGAAAATTGATGATTTGATTTTAAGTAAAGTTCATTGTTCACTTATTAGTTACCTACTAGTTTTTGTAACCCGGCATCGCTCGGGTTGAAATAAACAGACGATATGGGGGGGTAGAGAGGAGAATTAGTTGATGTTATATATAAATTAGAGCATGAGAACAAGATGCAATGTAGACTACTACTGGCGCTTCTGATAGCGTCCAGGAGTCCCATATGTAGCCTGATTAAAAATTAAATGAATTTAAATGGTCTCGATTAAAATATGCAGAGGTACATAATTCAAGAGACCTGGCAAGTTATATGTCGTCAATGACGAATGTATAAAAAACAGATTTCAATTTTAAATAAACATTTAATTATATGAAAAATAACTTACCACTATTACAAACACACGAGAATACGGCTAGACAATACTACGACTTAATTACTAACCCCATTGTCTGTGCACACTTAATTATCCCACAAAAAAAAAACATACTTGATTCAATTCAATTAATTAACGAAGCACTTTTGAAATTAATTAATTTACACTTGTGATGAATAAATAAAGGATCCCACGTTGAGAGCGCCTCTAGCATGAAAATGCTTAGAGGCAAACAAGTTGAAGAAGAATCCTCTGGGCGCAGTGGTGGTAGGGCGAAGCCCTACGTCCGAGGCTCCTGGAGGCAATTACCAGCCTACACAGGTGCGAAGTTGGCACGTCATGGCTTCAGGAGGAGAAAATCTCAACTCAACTGAAGCCCAATGACTAGAGACACTTGTCTCTCTGAAGGTCAGCTGATGAGTGATGGCAGGAGCGATCCTTATACCAAGGACGCCTGTTTACGACTAACTGCTCACTAACGATGACTGACGCCGACTGACTGATCTTTCAAGGACATTTCTCCGCTGTTCCTTGAGTGGTGTAGAGAGGGGTTGGTCCTACTCCTTCGATGACGCGATACATCCACGTGCAGCGGCGTGATTGGTTGATTTCAGTAGCAATACACGCCTACTGCAAGTTCCATTGTATTGCGAGTACAACTGCCCATACAACCATTTTGGTATCAGTTAGAGAACATTCACTACACTCGTTTTCCTACACCGGGATCAAATTGGTATCAGGGCGCACACTTTTTGTTAAACGGTTCTTAAAAATGGGGAAGGTTAGTCACAGCTACATTCCATATTCCATAGCGCGCGCGCGCGCATCTCAACAGATATCGTGAACACGGAGAAATCCGAACGACAAACGAAAATAAAAGACGACATGTTTCTATGTAGCTGCGTTCTATCTGTGGTGCATCGTTGTTTTGTCGTAAAATTATTAATGGTGTTGATTGCGAAAACGTTGTAATAAGTGATAAAGTATTTCGGAGATCATCGTCATTATGAGTGCGAGATGTTGATTGACTGTGCAGTTTATAAAAATATTCACGAGAAACAAGAACGCCATTTGAATTCTGAAGGTAGGAGATATTGTTTTATAATTATAATATTTATGTAACTACAAAAATTAAAGAAATTGATACCACCAGCTAGCTGGCAAATGATATTGGTAAAATTAGGTTAAAATATTGACGAATCTATGCCAAATTTGTTGTAATAATCAGATAAATTGCATTTTTGAAATGGCTTGGCATTTAGTATCATTGTTCCAATATGGCCCCACTCGTTTAATGGACCTTAAATGGTTGTCAAACTGTGCGGCAGTATCTGATATTATTATGTACGTAAATTAATTTTCTTTGAGTAAAAATATTTTTTAATATTTGGTATTTTGATGTTTTTAGATATATGCAATCTTGCAGACAAGACATGCACTGTGAAGGAAGTAGACACTTTTATCCAAAATAGTGTTATTAACCATACCCAACAAAGGTTGAAAATAAAGGCGTAAGTATTATTCATTACACATATACCTATAAGAAATGGAAGTTCTTGTGTTTTTTCTTGTGTGTACTGCTTTATTTAATTTGTTATACCTATGAATGATGATGTGCAAGAAGAATAAAACAAATAAATAAATAAAATTATTTGCAAAGAAAAAAGAGTTATTAAATGAATAATATTTTCTATTTATTTTCAGATTAAAACAAATAAGAAAATTGGGACAGTAAGAAGATATGCAAATTGAAATGGAAATGACCAATTGATTTAATTAAAACCATTTTTTGAAGACACCATTTGACCATGAAGTGAAATTTGACCAATTTTTACAATATTATGCATCTAATTAGACCAGTCTACCTGCAGGAATTTGCAACAGAAATTACATAATTTATTTCAAAATCATTCTTGTTTATGTACATTAAATTGTTTTACATATGTATGTGTATGTTTTTTTTAATATACTTTCCATTCCATACCGATGTTGGAGTAAGAGTAAAAAAGATGGTAAATATTTAAAAAAAAAATATACATAATTCACATTGTTGATAAAACAGGTATGAATATTATATCATTTTTATCACTCATAGAAATGAGTTAACACTTAACTCTATCAAGATCGAACATTTTAATTTCATCTTGTTCATACCCCTTCTGTGCAATGTTGAGCAACACTGGTATTGTTTTGACAACTGTCAACTTATTATACGACCAAGACCTTGAGATAACTTTTTCTATAACCGCTACTTCTTTGGGTACACTAAGTGTACTAAACATCATTCAGTGGCAATTTGGGTCCGACGCGTAGACATTATTCCTTTACATTGTGTTCTTAACATCACGCATTCTCAAATTAGTTGCAGTGCGTGGATATTGAGTGTACATTTTGTCATATAACCTTACACTATAGCGTTTAGAACACGGCGGGTGAACATCGTATGTACAATATGTGTATGGATTATTTTGTGGCTGATATTTTAGTCACGGCGACCGTATTTGGTTGTATGGGTGCACCCTTGTCTGCATTCCAAGAATAATGCGATAATGAAATAAATATTTGCATATAAATATTATGTTTTAAAGCGTCCAATGCACTGATTTTAATTATTAATAAATTCGCATATGTTATAGCGTCTCTTTCACTGATATTCAATTCTAAACAATATTTCTTGTATCCATTATCACTGTTCAATAATTATATAACGAGCGTCCATTCAGCAACACAAATTAGCACATCTTATATCTATTACATATGTCACAATACAACCCTTTAGGTAGATAGTTAAATACTCAAACTACGTATGTTACAATAAAATTAAAATTCATACCTAAAGAGTCGTTTACATAATTCAAAACATATCATCGGTATCGACACTCAATAGATCGAAGCGTAGGTATAAAAAATCCAACCAAGCAGATACTAAATAATAATAATACGCAGACATTCTAGAATATTCATAATAAAACAATTAGTCGAAGTTGATACATAATGAATGCGGCTCTTAATCCCATGGATGTATGTAGGTAGGGGATGGAACGTTTATAGTAATTTGTATGAATGACAGCGAAGCCAAAAAGTGAGGAAGGGAAATCGACGGTGGCCATTTTGTAGGAAATACTTTATTTAACACAAGCTTTTGTAACCCGGCATTGCTCGGGTTTAAATAAACAGAAACCGTGCAAATACATGGGTTAAAATTGGTATTTTTAGTTTGTAGTACCTACATAAATCTTCAAGTGATTTGCCATGAAAAGTAAAGAAAAATATTAAGTACCGAGGTACTTTTGTATTTATTTATACAAAAAATCAATTAATATTGTTTATGGATTTTTTACATATTACTATTCTTATTCTACAGTATGGATTTCTATGGTCTCATAATATCCTCCATTATGAAAATAGCTCAAAATGTCAAAAATATGCAATTTTTATTCTCATAATTCAGGATTTTTGTCATTAGCAATCACAATGTTTCATTATGTAAACAGTCCCTAATTATTTAGTTTCAGTATTGTTTTATTTATTGTTACATCCATTTTGAAATTAATTCAATACAATGAAAAATGTTTGACTATAAATATTGGATTTTCATACATTCGCTTGGCAATTTTGTCAAGCGAATGTATGGGAATCTCATTAAAATTGTAATATCTTTATCAATACATAAGATGTTTAAAATGTTTTTAGCCTTAAACCTGCCCAGGAGATGAGACCTCGTAAAGAGTGTATTATTTTACTTCTGTCTTTCCTTATTTCAGAGTCCATTGAGGACATACGCACATACGAACCGACTCAAATATTTATGTGTGGATTTGTATGGGCAATGTATGGAAATTATTCACAGTATCAGAAAACATTATATTTACTTCTTAAAATAATTACAATGCCACATAACTTAATGTTTTCATATACTTGATGAAATAGGGAATAGGATGAGTAAATAAAATTGAGTATTTCATTTCAAAATCATTATTTATTTTTAATCTTTGTTTTCATATACACACAATATGGAGAGAATGAATGACAATTGAAGGATATATCTAAATGAATAATATAAAACACACGAACTTGCAAATGAGCGGGAAACTCAGGATATTTCGTAAGAATGACGTTTTTCTCCAACCTCGCAGAAAAACGAGATGTTTTTGAACACAAAACACTACGTTTACTTGGTGTCAAATATTGGATAATGTCCAGTTTCTCCTTTCTGGATCCTTTGGAAAACTACAAAAAATGATTTTGTTTATAAACATGCGATAATATCATTAACCTGATCAGATTTGTATGCATGAAACATTTCATTCTAACGGGTAAACAAACCAAACATCAGATTGTAGGTTCTTTGTATTGTCAGATGACAGAATGGAAAACAAGTTACATGTGTAGATATAGGAGAATAAGGACAGATAATTATATAGAACGTTTATAACATTATTACGATCATTTATAAGTATACGAATTATAATATAAACGACTTTAAAATCGCAATATATTAAGATAAAAACTACAATACAAAACAACTTACCGAAAATATGACAATCCTGTTTCCTGCGAAAGTTGGATTGGATTTATAACCACAACCATTTATAGCGCACATCACCATGTTAATCATAAGATGATTCCTATTCTTCTAGATATAAAAACAAAAACCGATATGAAAAATTCAACTGATGTGCAAAAACTTTAAACATTTTTAAAACAACTAAACATACAAATACAAGGGTTGGTTCATGGGAGCATAAATGTCACTCGGCGTCGTTTGACCTGAACGACCATGAAGTTGCAGTGAGTGGTAGTATTGTTCAGAATCTGAGTATTCGTTTTTATGTATTCGTTCTTCAACTTAACTCGAAGAACTAAATCCTCAATGCCAAATCTGTTCGGTCTTTTTCGTTCTTTTGGGAAAAATTACATTAAAGTACTATATTTTCAAAGAAACTAAGGTTTAACATCGCGTGGCAAATAAAGTCACGAACGAGATTTAAATCTTCGTGTGTGTTTTTTTTTTGGAAAAAAAACCTTAAGATACTCTATTTTCAAAGATACTAAGGTTTCATATTGCGTGTCAAACGTTGAGAACGAGATTCTTGGATTTAAATCTACGTGTTATTATTTTGGAAAAAACGCCATTGGAGTATTCTATTTTCAAAGGAATTAAGGTTTTATATCGCGTGTCAAATGTAACAAACATGATTCAAAGATTTAAATCTTTGTGAAGTTGTTTTGGTAAAAATACCATTAGAATACTCTATTTACAAAGAGACTAAGGTTTAAAATCGCGTGACATATATCACAAACGAGATTTAAGGATTTAAATCTTCGTGTCGTCTTTTGGGAAAAAGGCCTTTAAAATACTTTATTTTCAAAGAGACTAAGGTGAAAATCGCGTGACAAATTCCGCGAACGAGAACGAATACTAAGAACGAATTGTTTTGAAGAACGATGTCTCAAGTACCGATTACTGAAAAAGAACTGGATTTACCAATACTAGTGAGTGGTGAATGTAATCCGGATAATCGTGAATAACTTAGAGCGTTTTATGACCCAATGTTATCGTAATGGCGCCATTATTTTTTTACGTCTTTTTATTATTTTTTTTATTGCTTTTATAACTTTTAAAAATTTTTTTTTTTGGATTTACTTTTTGTTATAATTTCTTAAATTCGCCGACGTGTAAAAGACGTAAATTATGAATATATTTAAATAATTAATATTTTTATTATTATTTGACTGGCACCTTTTTATAGTAGCATTCAAGTACTTTTGTGTTTCTTTTAAATGATAAAAATATTTTTGTCTCTAACGAAGGAATAAATTATTTTAATAGGTATCTTTAAAATTAACAGTTAAAGTAATAACTACTTGATTAGTTTATAACTAATTGCTTTATACTTTTTTTTTTTAAATTATTCCATTATCTAACTTTCTGAGCTTGTATACTTCCCAAATACTTGTTACAAGTTTATATCCTAAATTTATCCAAACGAATTCACTGAATCAGCGTCAGAAATTATAAATGACAATTACGCAGAAATCGAGTATATTTTCTGAGACTATAATTCTTATTTTGTTACACATTTTGAAAACATAGTAACATACAGTACATGAACACTATGAATGCGTACTGGCATTGTATAGGTACTTTCAAAATATGCGTCGTCGACTGATCACTCGGTGACTGTCTGAACGCAGCCCAAATGCGACGCACCGAACAAAATTTATTTCTTACAAAATGGTCGTCATTCCCCTCCCCGCGCAGCTACAAAATGTTTACCAAAGTGTCTGTCCATTACTCTATTTAGGTCCATGCTTAATCCCTTGTTGAATTATTATTGTTATTTCCCTTGTTGCTATGCAGGTACAATTTAAATAACCAATGATAATATTTTGAACACAGGTAGGTACAAAGATTAGTAAACAATATCTAATAATAATATTAGGTACCTTTTAAGTGCAGGCAATATTTTTAATGTCGGGATTTTCAGAGTTCTTATGAACTGCATTGTCTTATATTGAATTTTCGTATCACTTTCTAAAAACCAATTATTTTTTTTTAATGGTAACTTTTCGACACAATACCTACTATACCGGGCATATCAAATCGCCACCCATTCCTTGACGAAAAGTTATCCATTATTTACAATACACATCCCACAATAAAATTTCAAATGCAATACAATTTGGCAAGATTAGCCATAATCTTCTAAACAACTAGCAAGTAGGTAGGTGCACACACATTTCAGTTTAAACAATAAACAAATTTAAAACGCATTCCTTGTTTTACATTTTTTTTAAGACCAGCTAAATTCAAATTACAAATACATATTAAATCATCTCGTCAAACATACTATTTTGTATGTGACAAAAACAAACAAAGGTAGATGTGGTTCATCATGTAAAACGAATATTATATTCTTCATACCTCTCATCAAGCATGCTTTGTGACAGCAGACTGAGGACTGGTTCTCTCAGTTGCACATACATCTCTAAACAACCATTGGACCTCACTGTCCCTCACAAAATTCATTAACATGGACCTCACTGTCCACACGACGAAATACTTGGGAGATCAGCTGGACCGAATACTCATCGCCTCTGTGCTTATCCCATACTAATAAAAAACATTTCCTTCATACACGCAGACTTTTTCCTCAAAACACGCAGAATAACTCCTCATCTTACAAATAACTCCCAGTGCGCGGGTTGGCCACCCTTGGAATAGAGCATGGGTGGCCAACCTTTTCAGCAGCCGGGCCAAATTTCAGAATGAGATTTCTTACCGGGTCGCGCAACAATATGCCTACTCCATTTTTTGGAACTTTTAATAATTTTACTTCACCTTAAAACTTCTACCCCCCCGTCGCCAAATTTTCGAAATGGTATAGGTGTAGAGAATTATCTGATGTTGTGATAATTCAGCGGGTCACAAAGTGAATAACAAGAATTGTTAGTGGTATAAAAACAGTTTAATTCTTTAAGCTACACAACACACACGTTACCACAGTTTACAAAATACGAGAAGGAAAGTATTAACAGGAGGAAATAGGATATGCAGTTTAAGTATTGCCAGTATGTTGAAAATGTTTTGTTGCCATTTTCAACAATAGGAATTTGAAATATTACAAAACTCCTCGGTTTTCTTTAAGAATATTTTCTCGAAATACCTCTTTCAAAAAAGTAACGGGTATTTGTACAGACTATTTTATTAAAAAAAAAAGTATGCATATGCTTCGCAGGCCGCACGGAGATACCCAATGGGCCACGGGTTAGCCTTGGTTGGCCACCCTTGGGATAGAGCCTAGTATTCACAGCAATTTTAAAATTTTCGACGTCCGGACCGTCTACAGACGGACGCCCGAAGTTTTTTCGTTTTGTTTATTCATGATAATGTTCATTGCCTTGTTCATTTCGAGAGATAACACAAATTTATAAATCTGATAGAAAGGTTAAGAAATGGATGATCGATAAGAAATTAAGGATAATATACCATAAACTTAATATTACTGCTATCTGCTAAACACCTACGGCATGTCGAACAAGTAATGAGCATGCAGATTGTCCCTTTTCTTTCCAATAAAAAATAAGACATTCAGGATTCTTTCGTTTTTCCGTGGATCACTTGGCAAATAAGTGGTCTCCAACTCTTCCGTAAGTTTTCAGGTGTTCGAAAAAAAAAAAGTTACATAAAATTTTAAATTCCAAGTATCTTAATTTTTTATTGGCACAGAAAGGACAGCTTGCATGTTTATTACATGCGGCTGGTATAGTGGCTACCAGTGGCGTGCCTTCCATACATGCAAAAAAGCAACGCATGCCTAGGGAATAAATCTATAATTTACGAGAGAAAGTATCTAAAAAAACGACGAAGTTTAAATTGGTTTGAATCTTCCGCTAAACGTTAGCTAATCTATTGCAAACTTCAGGTCAATGGCTAACATAGTGACCTCTAAATGTACCTATAAACCATGGATGTATGTAGGTAGGGGATGGAACGTTTATAGTAATTTGTATGAATGACAGCGAAGCCAAAAAGTGAGGAAGGGAAATCGACGGTGGCCATTTTGTAGGAAATACTTTATTTAACATTTGTATGGGCAATGTATGGAAATTATTCACAGTATCAGAAAACATTAAATTTACTTCTTAAAATAATTACAATGCCACATAACTTAATGTTTTCATATACTTGATGAAATAGGGAATAGGATGAGTAAATAAAATTGAGTATTTCATTTCAAAATCATTATTTATTTATAAACTTTGTTTTCATATACACACAATATGGAGAGAATGAATGACAATTGAAGGATATATCTAAATGAATAATATAAAACACACGAACTTGCAAATGAGCGGGAAACTCAGGATATTTCGTAAGAATGACGTTTTTCTCCGACCTCGCAGAAAAACGAGATGTTTTTGAACACAAAACACTACGTTTACTTGGTGTCAAATATTGGATAATGTCCAGTTTCTCCTTTCTGGATCCTTTGGAAAATTACAAAAAAAGATTTTGTTTATAAACATGCGATAATATCATTAACCTGATCAGATTTGTATGCATGAAACATTTCATTCTAACGGGTAAACAAACCAAACATCAGATTGTAGGTTCTTTGTATTGTCAGATGACAGAATGGAAAACAAGTTACGTGTGTAGATATAGGAGAATAAGGACAGATAATTATATAGAACGTTTATAACATTATTATGATCATTTATAAGTATACGAATTATAATATAAACGACTTTAAAATCGCAATATATTAAGATAAAAACTACAATACAAAACAACTTACCGAAAATATGACAATCCTGTTTCCTGCGAAAGTTGGATTGGATTTATAACCACAACCATTTATAGCGCACATCACCATGTTAATCATAAGATGATTCCTATTCTTCTAGATATAAAAACAAAAACCGATATGAAAAATTCAACTGATGTGCCAAAACTTGAAACATTTTTAAAACAACTAAACATACAAATACAAGGGTTGGTTCATGGGAGCATAAATGTCACTCGGCGTCGTTTGACCTGAACGACCATGAAGTTGCAGTGAGTGGTGAATGTAATCCGGATAATCGTGAATAACTTAGAGCGTTTTATGACCCAATGTTATCGTAATGGCGCCATTATTTTTTACGTCTTTTTATTATTTTTTTTATTGCTTTTATAACTTAAAAAAAAATTTTTTTTTTGGATTTACTTTTTGTTATAATTTCTTAAATTCGCCGACGTGTAAAAGACGTAAATTATGAATATATTTAAATAATTAATATTTTTATTATTATTTGACTGGCGCCTTTTTATAGTAGCATTCAAGTACTTTTGTGTTTCTTTTAAATGATAAAAATATTTTTGTCTCTAACGAAGGAATAAATAATTTTAATAGGTATCTTTAAAATTTACAGTTAAAGTAATAACTACTTGATTAGTGTATAACTAATTGCTTTATACTTTTTTTTTAAATTATTCCATTATCTAACTTTCTGAGCTTGTATACTTCCCAAATACTTGTTACAAGTTTATATCCTAAATTTATCCAAACGAATTCACTGAATCAGCGTCAGAAATTATAAATGACAATTACGCAGAAATCGAGTATATTTTCTGAGACTATAATTCTTATTTAGTTACACATTTTGAAAACATAGTAACATACAGTACATGAACACTATGAATGCGTTCTGGCATTGTATAGGTACTTTCAAAATATGCGTCGTCGACTGATCACTCGGTGACTGTCTGAACGCAGCCCAAATGCGACGCACCGAACAAAATTTATTTCTTACAAAATGGTCGTCATTCCCCTCCCCGCGCAGCTACAAAATGTTTACCAAAGTGTCTGTCCATTACTCTATTTAGGTCCATGCTATAAACAGTATAAACGGTAAACCTTGATTCAAATCTCGCGCTACACGTTAGCAAACCTTTTGTAAACTTCACTTCAATGGTTACAATACGGATAAATTCGTATGACTCCAGACAATAGTCCTGTCCTATTTCCACCTCTTTGCATCATATGTAGCTTTTATGTTATCTGTCACACGTAGGGAAAGTACGTTAAAAGTATTTGTGTTGTGCACAAATATTATCAACGTACTTAATACAAGTGCTTAATACTAGTGTATATGCAAGTGTAGTGGTACAATACATGTGCACGCCAGATTCAATGCATCTAGGGAAGGTTTGTATGTGTTAGTGCAAAAGACAATAATATTATGTGTATTATTGGCTTCGGTCGAGTCATTTTTAATAATTATCTTTAATGAATTGAAGTTGTGTTTTGCGTAAATTAATCCAATACCGGTTAAATGAAGTGTGTTTATTGAGATACCACTTCATGTTAATGCGATATGATATAAAAGTTCAATTTCATTCAATTTCGATTCGATTTCCCCGAAACTTAAGTTCGTCTTTAAGTTTAATATTATTTTTCAATAAACATTATGACTCAATATTTACTATAGGTTTTTTCGGTATATAATTTTATGATTATAATTATGATAACATTCCGCTTTATTTCATATAAATACTGTAACAGTCTCTAGATATTAATTATTCTTTAATACACATACCTACTTCTAAATTTTGATGTGTTTTCGCATATTCGTAATTATAAGTTCAAAATGACACACTTGAGTGGGTGTAAATGTGTGTTATGTAAATTTAAAGAATATCTTTGTTTTGCACTGTAAAAAAATATCATTCCCTGTTTTGTTATTTTTTTTTAAATTTACTCGTTTCAAGATAGGTAAGGTATTAAGTACAATAATTAGCTCGATGTCGGGTTCCTTGCCTTAAGAAAAGAATTAAATTATATTTAGAATAGCTTTATCACTTAAGTATTTTGAGTTATTTGTTGCTGAAAATGTTTCATATTATCGATTATATTTAATAAATATATTTCATATTTGAGTTTTTGTTTCTTCACTAAGACTGGGGACTATCGCCCTTTATCGCTTTATTTTGGGAGTTCCGAGTTGGTATAGGGTAGCCTCCCCACTTAGAGTGTTTCCTCATATTTCTTTTGTTCAAATGTTGTCATTAAAATGGTTTATTGTAAAAGAGGTCATTCAGACTATCTGGATTATTGTGAACAGAAAAATAGTTAAGTTTTTGGCCAACAATAATTGTTTTCTAATATATTATAATAAATTCTACCTACACAAACCGCGTGATATTTATCTTTTTCAAATGTTGGTATACGTTGGTAAAACGGTATATTGTAAAAGAGGCTACTATACACAAACAGCATGCCCAATACAAAAAGTCTAGTCCCGCCACTGGTGGCTACCCACTTGTGGGATCTACATCACATCTACATAGAAATAGTACGCTCTCTACTTTGACAAATGATTACTTTGAGCGTCCGTCGGTAGAGGTATCAGGTGCCTGGCGTCGAAAATTTTAAAAATGCTGTGAATATTAGGCTATCCGGTGCAGTGGTCTCGAACCTACCGATTTTTCGGTATTTATACCGAAATGGTCTAGCAATCTATCAATTTTTACTATTTGTCGATAGGGAAGTATAATCGGTAGATAAGTATCGGGTATTCGGTAAAAGTACCGGATACTTATTGGATTCGAGCAAATATTCTTTAAGAAAACCGAGGAGTTTTTGAATTATTCCAAATTCCTATACCATTTTGAAAATCCGGCGACGGGGCGGTAGAAATTTTCTAAAAAGTAAAGTACCCGGTATTGACATCGTCGGTAAAAATACCCGGTACATTGTAGAAAAAGGTACTTCGAGAAAATATTCTTTAAGAAAACCGAGGAGTTTTTAAAATATTCCAAATTCCCATGGACCTAAATAGAGTAGGTATAGGTGTACCTATATACATCCATGCAAATTCCTATACCATTTTGAAAATTCGGCGACGGGGGGGGGGTAGAAATTTTCGTGAAAAGAAAAATATCCGATATTGACCATCGTCGGTACAAGTACCCCATATACCGATTTTGGGTACAAAATATATCATTTATACCGATTTTAGCGGATAGTTCTACCGATATTGGACAGCGTTCATACAGTCGCCGAGTGATCACTCGACGACGCTCCGATCGTTCACGAAGCCGGAGCGAGTCACCCGACGACTCGCAATGTCGCGTTCAGGCATGTCGTCGGGTGACAACCGAACAACCGAGATCATAGCAGGGTGATTATCGCTCTGACAGTTACCTTGACGTTTGAGTGGTGATGGCTGTCAAAACAATTGCGAAGTTAATCGTAATTGTGGTGTATTCTTGTCGTATACAATTTTCCAAAATAGAAAATCATATTTTTTTAGTTCAAGAAGTGAAATTAAAATAGTTAGAGCAGATTTTTCAGATCGCGAATGAATCTTACGAAAATGGCGCCATTATGATGACATTTGGGTCATAAAACGCTCAAAGTTGTTCTCGATATTCGGAGTGACATTCGCCACTCACTGCAACTTCATGGTCGCTCAGGTCGAATGTCACCCCGGATATCGTGAACAACTTTGAGCGTTTTATTGATCCAAATGTCATTGTAATGGCGCCATTTTCGTAAGATTCATTCGCGATCTGAAAAATCTGCACTAACTATTTTAATTTCACTTCTTGAACTAAAAAAATATGATTTCCTATTTTGAAAAATTGTATACGACAAGAATACACCATAATTACGATTAATTTCGCAATTGTTTTGACAACCACTATCACTCAAACGTCAAGGTAACTGTCAGAGCGATAATCACCCTGCTATGATTTCGGTTGTTCGGTTGTCACCCGACGACGTGCCTGAACGCGACAGTGCGAGTCGTCGGGTGACTCGCTCCGGCTTCGTGAACGATCGGAGCGTCGTCGACTGATCACTCGGCGACTGTATGAACGCTGCCCTGATCCGGTCCCGGTGTCATTGAGTTTGAGTATCGCGATAGATTGACATTTTATCAATCTAATATTTTGGGCATTTCTACTAATAATGTGGCTTACTTATCAATTATTCTTGCTCATTATTCGACTGTTTTAATAGGATGTCAAATCTTCAAAGAACTCTGTTTAAATCAAGACTACCACCTAGGCCCCCTGGAGCGTCTTCCTCTTTCAAGTGCGTTTATTTTTGTAAAAAGCAGCAACATTACTACTGTTAGTAGTACCGTATAGTACCATAAGAGTAAAATTTTTACTCCGTTGAACCAAATCTATATAAGGTGTTAAATTTAAATGTGTTGGGGGTTAACAATTAAAGTGTAGGTGTGGACTGTTTTCACGGAAAAAGGTGAATTCCATGACATTTAGTTTTTTGTTGGAGGCCAGTTGAATGGGTATTCGCATCGCATACAACTGTACTATTATAATGTAAATGCATCTACAGATATATTTACGAAATGGAATATGTCATCACATTGAACCGTGTGAATCTCCAGATGCAAGATAGGCTCAGTTCATTTGAATATCCTCCTCTTGATAAGACTTAACTTAAAATAGGATTCCCTAGTAAACCATCAAATCAATAATTTACCTAATATTTAAAAAGATGGTGATAGTTAACTAACTGCCTTTTACTTCTTAGTATCATATAAACTTTAATATCTTAGTTGATAAATGAAATAAATTTGTTTTATCCACATTTAGGCATTCAATAAATGAGGGTCCAAACCCCTGGAAGCCATCAGTTTTTCCCTTCATTACCTGATAAAGGACGTGAATAAATGTGCACATTTATTTATACAGTGTGAAATTGAGTTTAACCTGTTATTTATATTTGGCTAAGTATCATTCAAACGATCAGCATAATATTGAAGTTATGTTCAGCAGAAAAATGTATTCTGCCGACAAATATATCATGTTGATATGCTACTTGTGCTCAGCGAGAATATTATATTTCTATTGAAAATAATATGATATTGAAAAACTCAAAATTTAATCGACCGGCAAAATGATTATTTGTCTGTCAAAATGATTATTTGTCCGGCAAAATGATTATTTGTCCGCAAAATGATTATTTGTCCGGCAAAATGATTATTTGTCCAGCAAAATAAATAAATGACAGGCAAACCGTGAGCTAATTTTAATTAAACTTGTGTAAGCTAAATGTTTAATCTTGTTCAAATAATAAATCTTTGTTTGTCAAGCATGAAATGAATGCAACTTATTTGCTGTACTTTCTGTTGGATTTGGAAAAAACTGGAAAACCCTGTCAAATGATTTTATATGTAGCATCTGAATGAACGACACTAGCGTTTTTCGACATTTCAGTTAGATTTTTCATTGATATAGCACAGCGGAAACTGGGATTATTTTCGTAGTCATCATTAATTTGGTGAGAAATCACAAAAACTTCATGTGGATCCGAAGGTAGATCGGTGTGTGAAAAATATTGTTTATCAATTGATATTTTCTGCTGGTCAAAAAACAATTCTGCCGGTCAATTAATTATTTTGTTGTGCGAGTATTTATTAAACTGTTAAAATTTGTCAATTTGCCAATACAACCCAGTTTGTTTGTAAAACAAGTGTTGCGCTTATTTTTTATTTATTGCCGATGAAAACATTGTTTGGTGTGCAAATGACTTAAATGCTGATTTTTCTTGCGGAACGAATGGATTAATAGCCGAACAAATAATTAGTTCCCTTTGACGACCAGTGTGGCGCGGAGGCTAACGCACTTGCCTTTGAGTCACTAGGTCCTAAGTTCGATTCCCGGCCAGGGCAAGTTGAAGAATGACCTTTTTCAAATTGTCCTGGGTCTGGGTGTTACATGTATATGTGTTCAGTGCATTGTATATTATGTGTAGCGTCGTGTTAGTACCTATCATACAAGATTCAATCTTAGTTTGGGACTAGTTTGGTTTGTGTGAATTGTCTATACGTGTTATGTTATATACCTTTATATTTTATTATTTATGAAGGATGTAAAAACATATAAGGATCATTCCGTGTCAATTCAACACAATTTTGAGAGATTTTCAGACTTGATGTCTCAGATTTTCATGATTTTTTTTATGCAGCAATATATCATAGACTTATGAAAAAATACCAAATTTCAGTTATGTAGCACAATTATTTTTGAAGTTATTAATTTTTAAAAATCACAATTTTTATGAAAAAATCTCATGTCTTGGCACCTTTGGATGCCTATAGACTGGCAACCAGTGATGATATAAACCTGAGAGAGGTCTCGTTTTAAAGCTGTTGAATGGGGCTTTAATCTGATGTGCCACAGGATAGGGGTCACGCTTTGAAAAAAAAATTAAATTTTAAAAATTAAATTTTTCAAAAAGTGAATATTTTAAAAATTCCAAAAAAGTGTCAAAAATAGTTTGTAATGTATTAATACATATACCAAAATTCTATTATGGGATCTCAATGGGATCAGGAGATACAGGGCTTCAGAAATGCATGCATCGTGATATTGCGTGTTTTGACACTTTTGGATGCCTATAGACTGGCAACTAATGATGATATAAACCTGGGAGTGGTCTTATTTTAAAGCGGTTGAATAGGGCTTTACTATGATTTGCCACAAGATAGGGGTTAAAATAAAAAAAAAAAATTAATTTAAATTTTTCAAAAAATGGCAATTTTAAAATTTAATTTTTTTTTCAAAAATAGTGTGTAATGTCTTAAAACATACAGTAAAATTTTATCATGGGATCTCAATGGGATCAGGAGATACAGGGCTTCAGAAATGCATGCATCGTAAAATTGCGTGTATTTTATCATAGTAAAGCCCTATTCAACCGCTTTAAAACGAGACCTCTCCCAGGTTTATATCATCACTGGTTGCCAGTCTATAGGCATCCAAAGGTGTCAAGACATGAGATTTTTTCATAAAAATTGTGGTTTTTAAAAATTAATAACTTCAAAAATAATTGTGCTACATAAATGAAATTTGGTATTTTTTCATAAGTCTATGATATATTGCTGTATAAAAAAAATCATGAAAATCTAAGACATCAAGTCTGAATCAGTGTGATGATTTGACTTGGAATAACCCATAAATAACAAATATAAAAGTTATTATATAAAACTAGAATAGAGAAAAATAATGCATATTGAGGTTCTGTAACACCTAATCAAATTATTAATCTTCATAGTGATAAAGTAAATACAGTGGAACCTCTCATAACGAGTAATTCGCATAACGAGCAAAAAAAATGTGAAAAAGTTGCTCCAATAACAAGTGACATTTCGTATAACGAGTTACAGAGAAAGGGTAAGTCCCTTTTTCACGACATTCGCTTGTGACCTTGTGAGCTGGGACTTCCGCACCAGTACATCAGTCTGTGTTTAGCACTCGCTCCGTTGGTTTCGCATGTGATCACCCATTCTTCCAAAATTTGTATGCAAATATTATTAGTAATTTTTGTTATATGCAAAGTATTATAATCCGTGCAAAAATGTCCCCGAAGAAAAAAAACACAAGAAGACAGCCAGAAGAGAATAAAAATAACGGTTGAAATGAAATGTTAAATCATTGAAAAACGAGAACAAGGTTTGAGCGTGGGATATCTAGCGCGCACATACCATCGATCAACATCGACGATCTGCACTATTCACAAGAGCAAAGGTAAAATTAAGATGGATGCTTCAAAGGGAGTGTCAAGAATGTCTACGAAACGGCTACGTTTATGGTTAGTTTTCTAGTTAAAAATGATTGATTATTTGTCATAAATTTGTAATTTTATTTACATTTTTTTTACCAAATCTAAATTGTATTGCAAGTTGTTCCACTCCTTTATAAGTAATTTTATTTGAGTAAACGGGGTTGGAAGAAGGCGGCTTTCCTGGCTCCGGAACATTCAGGAGTGGACCTGGATGAGAGGTGTGGAGGAGCTGTTTCGTTTATTCACTGTGTCGGTGTTTAGGTAGTAGAATTCCATATTGAAATAAATAAAACAAGCGTTTTATTCTACTATTGATTTATTCATTCTCATTGAATAAATCAATAATATAATAAAACGCTTGTTTTATTTATTTCTGTTTAGCTGTTTCGTGCTGTCCGGAACGGGAGGGATTTTTCCCAAGTGGTCGTTAATGTTGGGGGGACCCGACAAGACACATAGAGAAGAAGGAGAAGAAGAAGAAACGTTAATAAAAAAAATTTTCATTGAGTATTCTTACGGCATGGAACGCATTATCGTATTTGACATTGATTTCTATAGAAAAAAATGTTTAGCATAACGAGTGTTTGGCTTAACGAGCAAGATTCTGGAACAAATTAAAGTCATTATGAGAGGTTCCACTGTATATAAACTGTTTAGTTGGTGCTTTATCACTTAGAGTTATTTAACTTATATCTGGTTACAGGTATTACTTTTACTATCATTTTCCTGTCATTTTTTTTAAACGTCTTGTGAAAGTTAGTACCCACAAAACTTATTAAAAACATTTTACTAGTTTAAATTTGTAATAGGGCCTATACTTTGATTTTAATTCAGGAATTCACTTTTTAATTAAGTCTTTTATTAACGATTCTAAAACTTTTTTTCTGTAACTTCTATGAATAATCACTGAAATTTACTTACCACTTAGCTTGGTTGTCGCAAACAGCATCACACTCACTTGATATAACTTATATTATAGTGAAATTATGTAATTACATTGATTTATTTATATGTATAACAATGCACAACTTAAATACACGATAATTATGTATGAAAAAAAAACAAAAGCACCAAAAAGCAGGTACACAAAACATTTTGAGATATTTCGTGCTTCATTGTCAGCATTTGCAAGAAAATTGAGTAGGTACACAAAACATTTTGCGATATTGCATGCTTCATCATCAGCATTCGTAAGAAAATTGAGTAGGTACACAAAACATTTTTAACAAAACATCAGCATTCATAATAAAATTGAGTAGGTACACAAAACATTTTTAACAAAACATCAGCATTCATAATAAAATTGAGTTGGTACACAAAACATTTTGCGATATTGCATGCTTCATCATCAGCATTCGTAAGAAAATTGAGTAGGTACACAAAACATTTTTAACAAAACATCAGCATTCATAATAAAATTGAGTAGGTACACAAAACATTTTTAACAAAACATCAGCATTCATAATAAAATTGAGTTGGTACACAAAACATTTTGCGATATTGCATGCTTCATCATCAGCATTTGTAAGAAAATTGAGTAGGTACACAAAACATTTTTAACAAAACATCAGCATTCATAATAAAATTGAGTTGGTACACAAAACATTTTGCGATATTGCATGCTTCATCATCAGCATTCGTAAGAAAATTGAGTAGGTACACAAAACATTTTTAACAAAACATCAGCATTCATAATAAAATTGAGTTGGTACACAAAACATTTTGCGATATTGCATGCTTCATCATCAGCATTTGTAAGAAAATTGAGTAGGTACACAAAACATTTTTAACAAAACATCAGCATTCATAATAAAATTGAGTTGGTACACAAAACATTTTGCGATATTGCATGCTTCATCATCAGCATTCGTAAGAAAATTGAGTAGGTACACAAAACATTTTTAACAAAACATCAGCATTCATAATAAAATTGAGTTGGTACACAAAACATTTTGCGATATTGCATGCTTCATCATCAGCATTCGTAAGAAAATTGAGTAGGTACACAAAACATTTTTAACAAAACATCAGCATTCATAATAAAATTGAGTTGGTACACAAAACATTTTGCGATATTGCATGCTTCATCATCAGCATTCGTAAGAAAATTGAGTAGGTACACAAAACATTTTTAACAAAACATCAGCATTCATAATAAAATTGAGTTGGTACACAAAACATTTTGCGATATTGCATGCTTCATCATCAGCATTCGTAAGAAAATTGAGTAGGTACACAAAACATTTTGCGATATTGCATGCTTCATCATCAGCATTCGTAAGAAAATTGAGTAGGTACACAAAACATTTTTAACAAAACATCAGCATTCATAATAAAATTGAGTTGGTACACAAAACATTTTGCGATATTGCATGCTTCATCATCAGCATTCGTAAGAAAATTGAGTAGGTACACAAAACATTTTTAACAAAACATCAGCATTCTTAATAAAATTGAGTTGGTACACAAAACATTTTGAGATATTTCGTGCTTCATCGTCAGTATTTGCAAGAAAATTGAGTAGGTACACAAAACATTTTTAACAAAACATCAGCATTCATAATAAAATTGAGTTGGTACACAAAACATTTTGAGATATTTCGTGCTTCATCGTCAGTATTTGCAAGAAAATTGAGTAGGTACACAAAACATTTTTAACAAAACATCAGCATTCATAATAAAATTGAGTTGGTACACAAAACATTTTGCGATATTGCATGCTTCATCATCAGCATTCGTAAGAAAATTGAGTAGGTACACAAAACATTTTTAACAAAACATCAGCATTCTTAATAAAATTGAGTTGGTACACAAAACATTTTGAGATATTTCGTGCTTCATCGTCAGTATTTGCAAGAAAATTGAGTAGGTACACAAAACATTTTTAACAAAACATCAGCATTCATAATAAAATTGAGTTGGTACACAAAACATTTTGAGATATTTCGTGCTTCATCGTCAGTATTTGCAAGAAAATTGAGTAGGTACACAAAACATTTTTAACAAAACATCAGCATTCATAATAAAATTGAGTTGGTACACAAAACATTTTGCGATATTGCATGCTTCATCATCAGCATTCGTAAGAAAATTGAGTAGGTACACAAAACATTTTTAACAAAACATCAGCATTCTTAATAAAATTGAGTTGGTACACAAAACATTTTGAGATATTTCGTGCTTCATCGTCAGTATTTGCAAGAAAATTGAGTAGGTACACAAAACATTTTTAACAAAACATCAGCATTCATAATAAAATTGAGTTGGTACACAAAACATTTTGAGATATTTCGTGCTTCATCGTCAGTATTTGCAAGAAAATTGAGTAGGTACACAAAACATTTTTAACAAAACATCAGCATTCATAATAAAATTGAGTTGGTACACAAAACATTTTGAGATATTGCATGCTTCATCATCAGCATTCGTAAGAAAATTGATATACCTAACAATATTTAGGTCTTGTATAAACCATCTTCTAAACTACAAAATGTGTGTTCTCGAAAATGATAACTGTACCTTGTCATTCAATTAAAGATTTATTTTATTTATTTATTTCATATATTTACGGCGTTAGCCTTTGACATGTTAACAATCATATTAAAAACAACAAAAACTACACAATAAATTTGTTATATCAAGTACAGTATTACAGGTAAGATAAGTGTAAGTGAAATAATTAAAAGTCAATCAAAAATATTCAAATATGTCATTGTAAATAGAGGATTTATAAAATATATAGTCATACAGGTAAAATAAGTGTAAGATGAGATAATTATAATTATGTCAATCAAAAATATTCAAATGAGTCATTGTAAATAGAGAATTTAAAAATATATAGTCATATAGGTAAAATAAGTGTCAGTGAGATAATTATTATAAGTCAATCAAAAATATTTAATAAAGTCATTTATTGTAAATAGAGGATTCATATATATAGTCACAAAGGTAAAATAAGTATAAGTGAGATAATTATCTAATATTTTTATCTATTTGCTTAGATCTGATATGTTCTATTTCTTCGTAATAATTTTTATATAGAGTGACATATGAATTTGTATTGAAAAATTCTGTCATGTCTGTATAAATTGAAATTGCTAAAACCTAGTTCGGAAGAGCAATACACGAGTCCATCCATGTTTCAGTTAAAAGAATAACATTAGGTACATTCAAAGACGGCATGGACTGACGAAGCTCGCTATGCTTCGTTATTATGCCGCGAATATTTTGGTGGAACAGGTGAGTTATTTGAAAAACTTGATTTTATAATTTTAGGAATACCTTTTATATATTTAATGACAAGGTTATTTTCTCCATTACGGACTCGTGCATTTAATTCCTCCTTTAATTTCATATAATGATTTCTCTGGATGACAGTTTGGTCACGATAAATTTAACAATCAGATGGCAGATTATGTCTATTTTTAAATATCTCACTAACATGATTAGGATGCCTTAATATTATTTTAATTGGACGTGGTTTATTATTAAACTCTTTACCCAATCAAAAACAATATCTGCGTATTCTAAGGTTTGATCGACTTCTTTCAATATTTTAAAAACTCTTGACCTGTTGTCTCTCAATATTTCTTCTGTCTTCTCCTGCAAGCTCTCCCGGATATTGCTAATTATGACATTATTCTTCCTTCTAATTCTTTCTTCCGTTTCGTTTGCTATAGAGTTCATCTCTGTGATACTACAACCAGCGCCTTTAGATTCTAGATTGACAACTCTGTCCTCGAGATTTATAATCCTCTCTTTTAATAGTTTGTTTTCAGTTACCAGTTCGTCTATAATATGAAGTTTAGTTGTAATCTCATTCATTTTATTTAGTAAATCTTAGTTTTGGTTTAGTATTTGGTATTTGACGTCATTCACACTACTGTTTAAGCTGAGAAGGAATTCTTTCAAGGAGTTATCAACATTTTCCAGCCCACTTTCACCAGCATTATTACTATTATTTTTTCTTTGTTTTGAGATGTCTTTGTTAGATGGCATTGATGCTCTACTCGATGGATTCCTATTGCAATTCTTCTCCTGTACAACAGATGTCACGTCCTTATTTTTTTCATCGTTTGATGGCGCTATTCTACCGTTATATTTTGTTTTTTTGGATCTGGTTTGCACCTGAGGTTGTTCTCTATCCATATTTATATTTAAGCAACTATTACACTGATGAAAAAAAATATAACTCTTGATGTGGTGTAGGTTGGGATCGAACACAAGTCAGCAGTTTGTAGTTTCGTGGCGCCTTTACCAACTCAGCTACGACGACTCGTGACGTAGGTGAGATAGAAGTTATACTAATATTTCTAGTAGGCGGTAGTTAATAAATAATAACTACCCTCTTGATAATGTTGATGTAGTTCTAGCAATGTATGATGATATGCATAAAATATAACTGAATATATGAAATTTTCGTACCCTTGGTAGAGTACTATGCTGAATGTTTATTATTATTAGATGCGCAACGATTTATTTTGCTGTAAATGTCACTCACAATCAAGTTACAATAAGTATTACTATATTAAAATAAATAATCCGCGGGAGCGAAAAAGACACGTCTGTCAAATTTATTTGTTGTTGTTGAAAAAAAAGATGAACTGTATTAGAAATAATACATGGAGAGATTGTATAGGTCAACATCTGGAATACTATCCTAGATGATAACATAACGCAGAACAATAACAATTATATACACACCTAAACAATATTCTTCTTCTTCTTTTTCTTTTCGGCAAGGCACCCGACATCGAGTGAATTATGCCTATATACTCACTCACTGCTGTGAGTACAATGTCTTAACGTAGTGGGTATTCATTAGTACATAGCTACATAGTAACTGCCGTTTCAGTCGCCACGTGCGGCAAGTACATCTCAAGGGCATTGGGATCAATGAACTCCCCGCCCGAGTAACCAATACATGCACACCGCTTGTGTGGCGACATCGTTGCAATCACAGGGCCGTTTTCAGGAATATATTTGATGTTAATACATCGTAGTCTTACAAAAAAAAAAAACTTGTCAAAATTTATTATTATTTTTATAATAATAATTTGTTTCAAAAACATTTACTATAAAACAATTTATTATTAGGTATAATTTATTATTGAAATTTATTCTTATTAAAATTAATAATTTAGATGTTCTTATTAAATTTTTTAAGGTGATTTATTAAGGCTAGGTTCACTTTATTACAATTTTGGGCCAAAAGAGAATGGACAGAAATGGGGAAATTAAAACCCAACTTCCTAATCGTCTGAGGATGTTTATATTTTTTTCGCACTTGGCTATTATATTGTCAATATGAAGGTTTCACAAAGTGACCCCCAAAAACTTTACTGATTCACAACTTGAAATAGTGGAATTGTCGCACTTTAAAGATATATTGGAGGGTTTATGTTTGTTTGAGAAAACTACGAGTTGGCTTTTGGAAGGGGAAAGAGTCATACCATTGGCACTAAACCATTCACCTAAGAGATTAAGGGATGCTTCAAGCTTCTCACCCGCAGTGAGCGCGGAACCAACAGAACAATAGATAACGAAGTCATCTGCGTATTGTAGTATATTGACTTCAGGAGGCAGAGCGTTTCCAATGTCATGAGTGTATAGATTAAAAAGAATTGGGCTAAGCGCCGATCCTTGTGGGAGTCCTTTATACACTTTTCTTTCGACAAGCCCATGGAAGGATTTAATTAGCATACTCCTTTCACACATTATGTTAAAAATAAGACAACATAATGAATTGGGTAAGCCCGCAGATGACATTTTCTGAAACAATACAGGTAAAAGAACGCTATCATATGCCCCACAAATATCTAATGATAATTTAATACTGATGAAGGGAGAGAAGGGTTTTTTCCGGCCTAAAGATTGGAACTTTGGAATTTTCCAGGAAGAAGGAATGTTTCCACTCCTCAGTATTAAATTATATAATTCCAATAGTTTTATTAAAAGAAGTTTAGGAGCATGTCGGAAAAAAGAGTATGGTATGAGATCAGGTCCGGGAGACGAATCCCCTGCAGAGTGAACGGCGGAAGACAGTTCATCAAATGAGAAAGGAGATGAAAGTACATTAGATTGCTCCTGAGATGTAGGACTTCTTTGAAGTTCCAGCATTTCAGGTGCGTATGCTGGGGACAAGTTATCTATAAAGTTTTCAATCCATGGACCTATCTTGGTTTGTCTTTGGTTTTTTTTTTTTTTTTTTATTTTTATTTCATAGAGACACTCACAGAAAACTGACAACACAATACATAAATTACAAACATACAATAAGATCTGGCCAGTTCCCCAATTAAGAGCGTCTACAGCATGCACAATCAGAGAATTCAATTAAATTAAATTAAATTAAAATTAAAGCGTAACTCAATATCTGCGGTGACAAGGCAAAGGGGCACAAGTCAGCCCCGCAGCACCGAGCCACCCCCCCCACAGAAATGCAGGCATACATCACACCCCACAAAGCAATGGGATCAAGGGCAGCCCATGGTACTAGGCAACCCCGGATGCCAACACCTGCGAAGCACGACACACACCCACACCTCCGCGGAGGGAACAACTCAACACCGCAAAACCGACCCATGCCCCCCACCCCGCCACCACAGATACAATGCCACGATAATGATAATCTCTATGTAGAGATAATCCTGCTAATGCACATTGGGGAGAAAGAACCTCTAAATCGTCGAATGGATTCCCACACATCCGATGAAGGTGTGTCAGGGGATAAGGAAGTGCAAAAATCTTGCCAACCTTTTCTTTTCTTTTTCCTGAGAAATTTTTTGGTACGAGCTTGCACATTCCGAACGAGTAAAAAGTTTTCCCAAGACATATTGTTTTTAAAAGATTTAATCACTGCCTTTCTTTGTTCGACTGCCTCCGAACATTCCTTGTCCCACCAAGGAGGGGATGTTTTGCGGGGCTTTCGATTAGAGGACATTGGTATAGAGGCTATTGCAGCACGTAAAATCACATCATGGATTCCGTTCGCAAATTCGTCGACCCCCTGATGCTCATCCTGCTTACCAGCGACATCCAATAGAATGTGATTCTGAAATTCATCCCAATTAGCTTTCTTTGTAATAAATTTACTCCTAAATGGGCCATTGGAGGTTACTTTTAAATCAATGATTATGGGAAAGTGGTCACTGGAGAGTGGGTCCTCAAGGATTTCCCATGTTGAGATAGGAGCAATGTCCGCAGTACAGATTGATATATCTACCGCACTTTGTCTCTGATTTGGATTTGAGAAGCGAGTGGGATCTCCACTATTAAGGATACAGAGATTAAAGTCATCTGTCCAGGTCAGAATCGCCTTTCCTGGAGAGTCCAGGGACTGGCTTCCCCAGGAGGGAGCATGAGCATTGAGATCTCCCAGGATCATGTAAGATGGGAAAGTTCTGAAATGATTTCAGACCAGAAGCTCCTGTCGAAATTAGTTCTGGGAGGAGCTATATGGACACTACAGATATATTATTGATTTTCGCTGCACCAACTGTATATTTGATGGAATATTCAGAGAAATCCTGTTGAACTCAAGAGAGTCCCTTACTAAAAGAGCTGCACCTCCCCTACCATCCAAGCGATCATCTCTAAAACAGGAATAACCTGGGAAAGATATAAAAAAATCGTGCAAAAACCATGTTTCTGATAAAGCAGCTACATCAATGTTATGAGTTTTGAGCAAAAACAGAATGTCATCTCTGTTGGAAACTGCACTACGGCAGTTCCACTGAAGGATGGATAAATTAGAAAGCTTACTTTTCAAGAGGCTGGTTATGTTGGTTGCGTTGGCCATTTTCGATGAGGAGTGCGTTTAGTGCAGGAATTAAGGAAGCAGCGTTTGGCGATGTCAAATTTTTTCGTGAAAGTATTTCAATAAGCATTGTTAATAGTGAGTAAAGAAAATTATTGTTATCAAGTGTCAAAGTTTCTTTGAGATTTTCAACTACATCTTGGTCAGGTACGAGTACTCTTTGTGAAATTGCGCAACCATTAGAACTCTGAGAAGGAGATCCATTGGTATATGAGAGGAACGAATTGTGCTTTTCTTTGTCATATCCACCATTTGTTGATATTTTATGGGCCTTACCAACTACTGTTCTACTATGGCGTGTGGAAAAATTTTGAGAGTTGACAGATATTGTTGGGGGATCTGGAGGGGTAACAAGAACTTCAGCGTATGAAGATTTAATTGATGGGTGCAGTTTTGCTGCTTGAATATATGAAATATTAGAAACAGTCATAGAATTCTTTATAGCTCTTTGCCTGGAATATTCAGGACACGAAGTACTTATCGCTTTGTGTGCTCCTTTACACTGAAAACATTTAATTTCTGCAGTCTTACACTCTTCTGAGGAGTGGTTATCCCCACAATTAAAACATTTTGGCGGCGAACGACATCCAGCTTTTGCGTGACCATACTTACAGCAATTAAAGCACTGAATTGTTGGGAAATTGTATTTTTCAACATTGAAAGAGTTGTAGAGAATGTAAATATGGGATGGTAGAAATTGGCCTTCAAATGTTATTACTATACTCCTGGATGGTTTCCATTCAACAGAACCAGATGTTCTGTCTTTAAAATTAAGTCGTCTTATTTTTATTACGTTTTCCACGTCTGGATTTGATTCTAGAATGGACGATATCAGTTCGTCATTTGTGATATCTAGTGGGATACCCCTTATTAAGCCCATTCTTGTGACGTTAAACGAGGGAATATATGCTCTGAAATTAGAGTTCGAAGATATAAATATATTAATTGTATCGGCATTTACTTTGTAACACTTCATTTTAAATTATCAAATAAAATAAAATAAATATTTATTATTTTTGTTTCGTGTTACTGTTGAGTAAGACTAACGCACGACCGGTTTCGCGGACTCCGAGTTCGCATCATCAGGTGCTGATCTATACTATATATGTATAGATCAGCACCTGATGATGCGAACTCGGAGTCCGCGAAACCGGTCGTGCGTTAGTCTTACTCAACAGTAACACGAAACAAAAATAATAAATATTTATTTTATTTGATAATATAAATATATTTTTTATAAAAATATTGGCCATACTTCCCGACGTGAACTCGATAGAGATTTTAAATTTCCCTTCAGCTTTTAAAGAACCGTTTACGACGCCTTGAGTTTTTCTAGTATAAAGAAATTTACCAAACTGCAAGGGGGAAATAGATTTACCCTGTTCAGCATTTTGCACGAACACAATATAGGGCCCACATGATTTGTTTGATACTCCCTGACGGGTGTATTAGAAGCAGAGTAAGAAGAAATAGGTGTAGCTGAGGTCTTATCAGTAGGTGCGAGATTAGCAAAATCAAAATCCATGTTAAGTGTATGGTCTGTTTCTAAGTTTTGATGTTTTCTCTTTCTCTTTGGATCGGGGGGATCCGGAGGCGGAGGAGCTGGTGGAAGAGTGTGAGGTGGATCGCCATCCATCTGTATTAAAATAAAATTAAAGTATTAAAAATAACCAAAGATAGTCTTACCAGAGCTGCAACAAAAAACAAGAAAAATAAAACTAAAAAAAATCAACTGAAGCCGGCCCTCAACCGGAATATAGAAAAAATAATAATTAAATTATTATAAATTTTAAATTACACCGCACAGCAATAGACACAACCGAATGATCAAAGGTATTGTCACCGAATGCTAAACAATATTATGCAATGAATATTACACTCTTGACTGTAATATAATGTATGTAACCACCTCACGAAAATTGCGACAATGATATGAGGATACAAAACTCCATTTAAAAGAAAAGGACAGAATATTTAGTGTGCTTAGTTAGTCCAAAACCCTATATAAATGTGTCATTTATGGTAATAACTCTCGGACTTTGTTATGCATTATGTAGTATGTATGTATCTATATACTGAAAAGGGCAAAATTTTGCAATGATGAATGAATGGCAAATTACTTCAAGAGGGCATTCACACTATTATTTATGACTATAATTTAATTTTATTGCTTCTACAAAACAGATTAGGTTAAATATTTTTATTGTCATAAACTTTATTATAGTTTATTTTGTATTAGGTACTATAAAATACAATTTATTTTAGTTGGGAAAATAAAAAAAATAAAGCTTTATCCATTTTTAACTATTATCTAATATATAAAATTCTCGTGTCACAGTGTTTGTTATCATACTCCTCCGAAATGGCTGGAACGATTTTGATGAAATTTTGTTTGCTTATGGGGTAGGTCTGAGAATCGGCCAACATCTATTTTTCATACCCCTAAAAGTTAAAGATGGTTTTTTGTTTCAATTTTTTTTATGATGAAACATTAAAAAATACATCTACTACTACTACTACTACTACTACTACTATACCATCACGGCATATCCCACAAGTGGGGTAGCCAGCAGACTAGCTGCATATAAAACATGCAAGCTGTCTTCTCTGTGTTAATATAAAATCAAGACATTAAAAAACAAGACGCTAATAAAAAATACATGCAGCCCTAAATTTGCAACCTTCTACCATCAACCCCTATTTTTTAATAGCGATTTTAGTAATTCAATCATTTTCAACTCTGGTCGATATACGATAGCATAGCGCACAGATGTGGTAAGTGCAGTTTTCATAGTATTGAGATAATCAATGTTGAAAGTTTGAGATGCCATACAATTTAGTACTAGCCACACATAGTTTTTGTTAAATATCTCGTGAATAACACAGAGTACGCAATAATATTCCTAAGGAACATACTTCAGATGATATAGATTCACATTTTTTTTTATTTATTTATTTCTCTTAAATATACATACAAGTCAGTTATAATAAATTAAACATAATCTTACTTATTTTTTTTCCCCAGGCAGTAACGTTATATACTGGTGTTAGGGGAAATAGTATTAAAAACTATAATTACTTAAATATCTAGACCAGTGGTTCTTAACCTTTTGGAACTCATTGAGATGGTAGGCCCCAATGTCAGATATCTGTCAGATATAGTTTTCTATGGAGGAAAATTGTTGCTACGAAAATATTATTTGAATTTTTTGGCGAAATATTTTTTCTGTTATTATTATCAAAAATAAAACAAAACCGGCAAAAATAAAATCTAATTCAAATATGAATTTGGGAAATTTGTATTCGAAGTAGATTTTATTACGAAGTACATTTTAGGCAAAAATAAAATCTACCTCGAATATAAACTTTAGGTAATTTGTATTCGGATTAGATTTTATTTTTCCTGGTTTTATTTTATTTTTGATTATTTTATTTTTGCCGGTAAAAATAAAATCTAACTCGAAAGTAATCTTTGCCGGTGTCGAAGAACTTCGTGCCCAAAAAAAATTTAAAGTGGAGACCAATAAATAATTCTTCATATGGCAACAATTTCGTGAATATTACTTTTCTATGAAATCTCACATTTGACAACAGTGGGGCCTACCATCTCATATAGTTCCAACCTTTTTGGGGGTACCGAACCCCACCAGTTACATGTATGCATTCACCGAACCCCTCCTAATTTGAAAAATTCGCATGCGTATAATAACTCATTTTCGGTAAAAACTGCACTTTCCACATCTGTGCGCTATACCATCGATATAATGTATTATATGGCAAATAAATAATGTATATGGCAAAACGTTTGCCGGGTTAGGTAATTTACTATAAAATTGTAGAAGTTATGGGTTCAGGTAGCTACAAGAGCACCATCTACCCTATTATATTACTATATCCCATTATAAAGGTATTGCTACTTTAAGATATAAGGTTTTTATGCATACATACATGGGTAGGTAGTACATATTATGAATGTTAATTTATGTTACGTATTTGGGCTTAATTTGGCGCCCTGGCTTACCAAGTGTATGTATGTATCTGGGTGGATCTGGTGTTGCTTAGCAATGAGTATAATATTTATGTCATGGAAAGGAGTTTTTTTTTTTAGATTGGTCGGAGGCTACATGAAGACAATAATAAAAATGAATATGTATGAGTGTACATAATTGAATGTAATTAAAAGTGTGTGTGTACTTGATTATTGATACTCTGTGACATCATGTCTGTTGCAGGCATTCTTTATCAGCAGCTAACAAGAAGGACTATACTCCAGTTGGTTGGAACCAATATTTCTATGAATATAAGGATGTTCAAACAAGCAGAGGTACATTCAGGGTTTATCTCTCTACTCCACCAGATGTTCCAGATAGACCCAGACTAGTTGTTCTCCATGGTGGTGGATATTCTGCACTCAGTTGGTCATTGTTCACGGTATGTCATCATATATACAGTATACATAATGGTATTTTATTGGGTGCCCTACGTACACTAGTCTTGAAACACTTGTTCGTTGGTTAAGACTACTGTACATAGTCGATCCCAACCCATAAAACAATCATTATATACTTATAAACACCATTTCAAACATTACATGTATGTAATTTTATTAATCAGTACTAGAGGCATACATTTAGGTGTAGGTCAGTGGTCAGTGGCGGGACTAAGTGGTACTTACCTACGTATGTATCTATTAGAATGTGTCTAAACAAAAGCTCTTTATTATTGCCTCTTTTTACTTGTGTCACATGTTTATACTTGATGATGTGAGTATACCTATTACATTATTGTTTTATTAGGAAACTTGATTACTATAAATTACATAATATAAGCAACCAATAAAATTTCAGGGAAACATATAATTGGTTATAAAGCTGAACATAAAATTACCATAATTCTATCTAAAAAATTTCTTTTATACATTCATAAATTTTAATATAACAAAGGAAACACAAAAAAGTATTTAAGCAACAGCAACTGCCAAAGCTACAGAACATTGGAAGAGTAGAATCTCACTCAATCAGAGTTCAGGTAGCACTGGGAAAACATATCAAAGAAAGGAGATTCAGAGCCGTCGCACCAACTGCCTGAAACAGATTACCTACAGACTTGTTTTTCAATCGATAATTTCTACATGAATCTCTTCAAAAAATTTTTTTTTCTTAAAAATGTATTTAAATATCTTCAAATTTTGATAACATTAAAAACAAATAGTAATCATCAAATCACGTTGAATGACGAAAATATTGCTAGTAAACTAAAAATGAATATTAGAAAATGGTTGTGTAAAATCAGGCGACATTTCAATGCTGTTATAATTTCAACTTGCTTAACTATTGTCTTTATGTCTTTATTTTATATTGGCGAATGTCTTGATTTTATATTGGCACGGAGAGGACAGCTTGCATGTTTCTTACATGCAGCTGATCTACTGGCTACCCCACTTGTGGGATATGCCGTGATGGTATAGTAGTAGTAGTAGTAGCTTAACTATGATCGAGCGCCACTTTCTTCTATCCTTGCATACATCTTTCGCTTCCGTCACTGTCATACAATTCCTCATGCATGCTCTCCTGTTAAATGTGCTCAACAAGTGACCATCCTTTAGGAATTTGATTTAAATGATCTTGCCATTTGATTCTCGGACGTCCACGTCTCCGAGCACCATTCCTCTCAGCCAAATATTATTATCCCTTAGAAAAAGGTTCAGTCTATTTTTAAAAGCATTTATACTTGGAGCATTTATCACTTCACCATTAGAAAAAAACATTTTTTTTGGATTAGTCTTATAAGCTGTTTGTGAGAGTCTGAACTTGTGTCAGTTGGGTCAACAACAGCGATCACCCTCTCGTTCATGTTATTATTTCTGACTATTGTACATTTGTGCTCTAATTAATGTGTCTTTTAAAATGATGTAAATTAATTAATTGAATTCCTTGATTGAGGTATTCATTTTCCTCCCATAAGCGAAGCAGTTCCTATTCCTATCTTTAGTTTAGAACCCCAAACATGAACGTAAGAAGATAAAAAAAGTTTGAGTTGTATGGCGCATCTGACCTTGTCTGTGAAAAATTAGTGCACGGTATACAAAATGCTGGCCACCACAGGTCTAGAGCAATTTTTTTTTTATCTAAGTAGGGGGCTCACAGTTGACCTTATGTATGGGCTTCAATCCAAAATTAATATTGCCGTTTATCATAAAATCGTGTATACATATTTTCTGAAACAATATTTTGGTACACAATTTGAAACCATATAGTGTAAGAACACTATGAATGCGTACTGGCATTGTATACTTTCAATATATCGTCGTTGGTTCAATGAAACCTCTTATGTGCTCCAAACCAAATTTTACAGGGGACGCAAAAAACTGTTTTAAAGTCCACAGATCAACAAATGTAATCAAACTTATTATCAAAATCATGTAAAAACGTCAAAGTTTAACATGAATTTGATAATAAGTTTGATTACATTTGTTGATCTGGGACTTTTAAACAGTTTTTTTCATCCCCTGTAAAATTTGGTTTGGAGCACATAAGAGGTTTCATTGAACCAACGACGATATGCCACCCGGTGAAGCTGCATATTGCAGCTTGTGTCCGGGTGGCGGTCTATTCAAAATATATACATTTAAAATCATAATAATACTATATTAAACTAACTTAACATATATAAATATATGTACACATATGGGTGTGAGGAAGCGCGGGCGTCCGAGATCTACATGGCTTGAATATGTAGATCAAATTCTCAAGGACGGCTGTGTTTAGAGTAAGAGAAATCGACGTGCGTGCATGAGAAATTGTATGACTGTGGAGGAGGCGAAAGAAGTATGTAAGGACAGATCTAATTGGCGTTCCTCTTTGATATTTATAAGCAATTTATTGGTGTGAATTAAAAAATATGAATTCATACTATTAGAAAAAAGAAACGGGGGCCAACATATGATAACAAAATGTATTTAAACTTAACCAGCAAATGCACATGTTATAAATACTCGCCAAGGACAACAAAACTCACCTTGTGTGTGGAGAAAGGACAAACACAAAGCAGAAAGAAAACAGAGAACTCAGCAGAGTTGCTCAGAAGTGCCAAGTCGTGTAAAAAAGTAAATCAGTCGACAGGAGGGTGACCCAGCTGCTTGAGATACTTCCATCTGGATCTCCACACATCCATAAACAATCAAAAATATTCAAAGTTTCTATCATTCATGACCAACACTCCACACCATACAGGGTGAGCGGTGTCACCATTCAGGCCTGCTATCATATCATCTCACATCATTAAAAAAATTATACTCATTGACTAAGTCAAGCATATAATTTTCTCTGCCAATGCCCATCATGAACTTAGGCTTCATTCTTACCAGGACATCAGGAAAAAGTCTATTTGTCTTATCCAAGTGCCAGTGAATCTGTGATATGTTCATCTCAGAGCAGTGGTGGATACAGATGAGGGGCCCTCCCCCCCTTTGTGGGGCCTATTGATGATGTCTTGTGTATGGGTATAATCAGTTTAAATAAAATGGCATTGTTTTGTATATGTGTATAATTTTTGCACCCCCCCCCCCTTTGAGTTTTTTCTGAATCCGTCACTGTCTCAGAGTGGCAAATAAATAATAATAATAATCTTTATTGCACAAAATTAGTATACAAAGAAGAAGAAAAAACATGGTATCATAACAATAGAATAGGTACATAATTTTGTGCAATGGGCAAAATGCAATGTTACGCATAATTATATTTCTCATGTTGGTTGTTCTGCTCTGCTACTGAGAATTTGTTGTTTTGAACCTCCTTAGTTAAATATTTATTTAACTGTAGGGAATTTAATTTTCAGGCTGAAGTCACTAAAATGATCCATTGTCAAGTTGTAGCAATTGATTTCCGTGGACATGGCAATAGTCAAACTGATGATGATGATAATCTTAGTGCAGATACATTGTCATTGTAAGTGTGATACACAACATTATTATTATATTATTATTAGGTTCATGTATAACATTAGTAATTATAGTGTATACCATGTCCTCAAGTGGGTGGATGATCAATCAAAAGCATTCAGTCCTGCTGACATTGTAAGTGTGATACACAACATTATTATTATATTATTACGAGGGTGGGGTGAAAAGTTCTCGGCCTGACAATGAAAGACTGCGGTTTTCAGATTTTTTTTATTTTTATTTTACTACATAATCTCCCTTGACTTCAAAACACTTGATCCAGCGTTTCTCCAACATCAGTACTCCTTCCAGGAAGTGAAAGTCTGGAAGTTTGCGAAAATATTTATCTACAGCCCTTTCAACTTCTTCATTGGATACGAAGAGCTTCCCAGAAACAAATTTCTTGAAGTTTGGGAACCAAGAAGTCTGAGGGTGCCAAATCAGGAGAATAGGGGGGATGGACGAGCAAGTCATACCCCAAATCTTGCAGTTTTCCCATCGCCAACACACTCTTGTGTACGGGTGCGTTGTCTTGGTGAGAGATGATTTTTGTTTCTTCATACCAGGTCTCTTTTCGCGAATTTCGCCATCCAGATTGGTTAAAAAGTTTGGAGTAATATTTGTTTGTGATTGTTCTACCTTTTGCAAGGTTATCAATTATCAATTACGCTAGCCATGACCTTTCCAGCAGATGAAATCGACTTCGCTTTCTTTGGAGCTGAACCAGCTTCCACCCATTGCTTGGACTGCTGTTTTGTTTCTGAAGTGTAGTGGTGGACCCATGTCTTATCCATGGTGACAAATCACCGCACAAAATTGGTCGGATCCCTATTCTATCGGTCCAAAAATTGCTGCGAAAATCATTTGCGAATTTGTTTTTGAACGGCATTCAACAAATGCGGCACCCTTTTCGCGCGGAGCTTTTTCATCCCTTATTCTTTGAGCAAAATGTTTCCGACCCTTTTTTTCGATATCCCTACAGCTTCAGCTATCTCATGCACCTCAGTTGCCTGCCGGCCAACACGGAATCATGCACTTTTTCGATGGTTTCCGATATGGCTATGGTTTTTGGCCATCCTTCACATGGGTCATCTTCGAGGGGTGTGCGACCACCTTTAAATTCAGCTGCCCATTTTTTAACGGTTGACATTTAAGGAGCAGAGTCCTCGTAAACTTTTGTCAACTTTGGATGAATTTCTGTAGGGGTTAA
Organism: Athripsodes cinereus; assembly: GCA_947579605.1. NCBI lineage: Eukaryota > Metazoa > Arthropoda > Insecta > Trichoptera > Leptoceridae > Athripsodes > Athripsodes cinereus. The sequence goes on along the minus strand of OX388308.1, from coordinate 9,145,969 downwards.
TCCATCTAAAACGAAGAACTTTATGACCGCACGATACTCAAATTTATTCATTTTCATGAAAAACAAGCAAGACGTCGACTGCAAAAATTCGTGTGAAGAAACTACTTAAGAGAACAAGTTGAAATTTGTCATATGAACTAATGACACATGCACCCAGGTAAGGAATTCAATTTTTTGCTGATTGGAGTAACATCTCTGTGTCAGGCCGAGAACTTTTCACCCCACCCTCGTATTAGGTTCATGTATACCATGTCCTCAAGTGGGTGGATGATCAATCAAAAGCATTCAGTCCTGCTGACATTGAGTCACCTAAACCAATAATAATAGTTTTTTGTAATGTAGTTTGTTTATTTATATTTTAGAGACATATCAAGTGTGCTGCACAATTTGTTCTCAGAAAACCCACCTCCTATTGTACTGATTGGTCATTCAATGGGAGGAGCCATTGCAGTGAGAGTGGCTCACAGTGAGAAACAACTTAAAATTCTAGGATTGGCTGTGATTGATGTTGTCGAGGGTAATTTCTGTGACACTTTTTTATAATTATCAATACCTATAAATTAACAAAATCAATTAGCTTCTAAAACATCGGTGGCCAACCTTTTCAGCAGCTGGGCCAAATTTTAGAAATGAAATTTCCTACCGGGCCGCACAACAATATACTCCACATAATATATGTTCCATAATATAATAATAATATATCCATATTATGGAACATTTAATAATTTTCAAAATGGTATAGAAATTTGAAATGTTTCAAAACTCCTCGGTTTTCTTTAAGAATATTTTCTCAAAATACCTCTTTCAAAAATGTAACAGGTATTTGTACCGACTATTAGTAGAAAAGTGTCCATATGCTTCGCGGGCTGTATGTAGGCACTCAATGGGCCGCATGTGGCCCGCGGGCCGCGAGTTGGCCACCCTTGTTCTAAAACATAATATATACAAGGCATAGTGAAATAAATATACGTGCAATTATGCAGTCCAGATAAATTAGATTAAGCAGCGCATTAATATAAATATCTAACTAATATGTGGTGATTACAGGTACTGCTATGGATTCACTATCAAGTATGCAAAGTTTCCTTAGAGGAAGACCAGCACACTTCAAGAGCATTGAGCATGCTATAGAATGGTGGTAGGTGTTGCTCCCTTTTTTTTTTATAAATAACAAGGTCAAGGGATCTTGCATCCCTTGTGCACTGTGACTATAGTAGATCTTTTGTGATATCCTTCTGTGTCATATCTCACTCTCAAGACCTAGGTGTGTCATGTAACTCACAATTTGTCTAGATGTGAGAAGCTTCACCTTGTCAGAGTCTAGCAGTGCATCACAATTACACAGCATGTCGATAGGTATTTCATTATCTATAAATATAAATGCACGAAAATTTTTATTCAAAGTCTACTAAAATCTAAATTGTACTTTAAAGGGTGCTGTGAGTGAGACAGATTCATTGGGTTTGACGTGAGTTAGAATAGAACAGCAATAGCTCGTCCTGTGCAGTGGCGATGCATGCTTAAAAATATATAATATAAATACAAAATATACAAGAAATTTTCTAATGATCTTTTTTCATTAAAAATCACCCACGGTACGATAGAAAAATGCCTGCCAAAAAAGTTCCGAAGTAAAAACAAAATAATACTTCTCAACACATCAGGCAATCAATTGACAAAATATGATAAAAATCTGAGACATTGAGTATCATGGTCTGGTTGTTCTGAAATGGAATAAGTCTAATGTGATACAAAGAAGTAATATTGTGCAATGGATGTATTTACCGGAGAAGCGATATCTTCCAACTAACCCAAGTTGTTTTGTTTAATCTTTGTACCTGCATAGCTACAAGAGTAATGAAAAGGGCAATGCGACAAAGGATTAAGGGCTGTAACTATTGTATACTTCAGCTAATTGTTTTTCAAAATGACTGTACCTTACAGTAGTAGTATACAATTAAAACCTAGAATTTTGTAGGCTCCATTCCTAAGCCTATTGGCAAGCCGACACCTATTATTGAGCGCATTTTACAACTGCAGCTTGATATCGTCCCGGCAAAGCTTACCACCTTACGATATATGCATATGCACATCCCTTATTTAACCTTTAACTGTGGACGTGATTTTATTTTTACTCTACCTTGGACGTGAGGCCTGACAGACCGTTATGTTTAAATCCAAATTATATAATAAACGCTAATATAATTCACTTTAAAACTGAAGCTATATTACATAATTGGCTCATAATAATAATATATGCATGTAAAAAATAAACATTTATTATTGGATATATAAAAAAATAGGTATCTATCGAAACTACATATTTACAGTCTTATTAATAAAAATCTGCTAAACCATGGTTGAACTACTGATTCCGTGATCATCCTGTAAGCGTTTAAACCAGCGATTAAATTTTCTTTATTAATAAAAATGTTTAAACAGTACCATAGACATCTGTGCTTTATATAAAGGATTTCATATGGCAACTCGAAAATTCGCTCTATTATGTTGTTAGCTATGTTATACGACGCTAGTAAACAAACAAAAACAGGCGGCTGTCAAAATTATCTTATTGGTTTTTTCATCTGACATTGTAATATAAAATATTATGAGGAAGGTTTGTATAATTAAAAATCAAATGTGATAATGGAATGATATTTTATTCATTTATCAAATAAATCATAATCTGACACACAATCAGTGATATGGGTATAACATAACACTGCACACATGTTATTAACCATTTTATTTTGGGGTTATTCCATGTCAAATCATCACACTGATTCAGACTTGATGTCTCAGATTTTCATGATTTTTTTTATACAGCAATATATCATAGACTTATGAAAAAATACCAAATTTCAGCTATGTAGCACAATTATTTTTGAAGTTATTAATTTTTAAAGTTTTCAATTTTTATGAAAAAATCTCATGTCTTGGCACCTTTGGATGCCTATAGACTGGCAACCAGTGATGATATAAACCTGGGAGAGGTCTCGTTTTAAAGCTGTTGAATGGGGCTTTAATCTGATGTGCCACAGGATAGGGGTCACGGTTTGAAAAAAAAATTAAATTTTAAAATTAAATTTTAAAAATTAAATTTTTCAAAAAGTGACAATTTTAAAAGTTCCAAAAAATTGTCAAAAATAGTTTGTAATGTATTGATACATATGCCAAAATTCTATTATGGGATCTCAATGGGATCACGAGATACAGGGCTTCAGAAATGCATGCATCGTGATATTGCGTGTTTTGACACCTTTGGATGCCTATAGACTGGCAACCAATGATGATATAAACCTGGGAGTGGTCTTATTTTAAAGCGGTTGAATAGGGCTTTACTATGATATGCCACAAGATAGGGGTTAAATTATATTAAAAAAAAATTAAATTTAAATTTTTCTAAAAATGGCAATTTTAAAATTTAAAAAAATTCTCAAAAAAAGTTTGTAATGTCTTAATACATATAATAAAATTTTATCATGGGATCTCAATGGGATCAGGAGATACAGGGCTTCAGAAATGCATGCATCGTGAAATTGCGTGTATTTTACGATGCGTGTATTTCTGAAGCCCTGTATCTCCTGATCCCATTGAGATCCCATGATAAAATTTTATTATATGTATTAAGACATTACAAACTTTTTTTGAGAATTTTTTTAAATTTTAAAATTGCCATTTTTAGAAAAATTTAAATTTAATTTTTTTTTAATATAATTTAACCCCTATCTTGTGGCATATCATAGTAAAGCCCTATTCAACCGCTTTAAAATAAGACCACTCCCAGGTTTATATCATCATTGGTTGCCAGTCTATAGGCATCCAAAGGTGTCAAAACACGCAATATCACGATGCATGCATTTCTGAAGCCCTGTATCTCCTGATCCCATTGAGATCCCATAATAGAATTTTGGCATATGTATCAATACATTACAAACTATTTCTGACAATTTTTTGGAATTTTTAAAATTGTCACTTTTTGAAAAATTTAATTTTTAAAATTTAATTTTAAAATTTAAATTTTTTTTCAAACCGTGACCCCTATCCTGTGGCACATCAGATTAAAGCCCCATTCAACAGCTTTAAAACGAGACCTCTCCCAGGTTTATATCATCACTGGTTGCTAGTCTATAGGCATCCAAAGGTGCCAAGACATGAGATTTTTTCATAAAAATTGAAAACTATAAAAATTAATAACTTCAAAAATAATTGTGCTACATAGCTGAAATTTGGTATTTTTTCATAAGTCTATGATATATTGCTGCATAAAAAAAATCATGAAAATCTGAGACATCAAGTCTGAAAATCTCCCAAAATTGTGATGAATTGACACGGAATGACCCTTATGTGCTTTACGATACTGGTGCTCTGTCACACGAAAAAAGTGTCTGATATCACAAGAAAAACAACTGATTGAATTAAATTCACATTTGGATACCACTTAAGAGTATTTTTAACCCAAACTAACTCCGATAAGTTGTAAAATAATTGCAAAGCGTAGGTACATGTAAACCCGCATAGCAAACATCTGACATAAAATCCAACATGGCGGGCAGATGACGCCGATTTAAACCAACACCACCTTACTTAAACCACCTTGAGAGGCGGATCAACCACTTTTAACCCTTTCCACTCAGATATGTTCTATGTTACCATTGTTAGTCAACTATGATTTAAATATTGATTATAATTAAATTCAAGGAGATACTTAAACAATTTATTTGATAAAACAATTATTTATTTACCAAATTAACTCAAATAAAATTTATTATATAAAAGAAAGTCCATTTTATTTGTATTTATTTTTCGTTTGGTATTTTATCAAAGCGTTCTCCTGGATGAAGACCTGATTTCCTGGAACATGTTTCACAAATTCAGTCAGTTTCTCGTTTTCTTCCAGGAATTTTTAGATTGCTGCATACAGCACACTCTTTTTTTGACTTCTCACACCTTGCTTTGAAGTGTGGCTTCCCACCAAGTCTGTCTTCCTTGCCCATGGTACCTACTCTACCTCTTTTCCTGCTCAGACGCCCCTGTCTTGCATATTCCACAATTTCAATATTCCCGCCATTTTACTATACTTTACTATTTCCTCAAGTGGGGCAGGCAAAGAGACTGGAACGCCATATAGATCTGTCTTTACTTCCTTCTTTTCTTGCACATTCATACAATTTCTCATGCATGCACGTCGATTTCTCTTACTCAACACACGGCCGTCCTTCGGAATTTGATCCATGTAGTTCTCGGACGCAAGCGCTTCCTCACATCCCTTCTTTCAAACAAGTATATCTTCTTTGTCATTCTTTCCTCTTCCATTCGATCCACATGACCAAACCATGTCAGTTTTGCCATTTTGATTAAATCCAAATGACCCGAACCCGGCATTTTAATTTTACTAAATAATCGATTTAATTTTACAAACTGTTATTATCGTAAAAAATAAAAAAATTGAATGAAATTTTTGATAAAGATTAAGTTAAATATTTACTTATTAAGAAAATAAAGCACAAATAAACTATTTTTTTTATTAAGCACGCACAACGCACTACGCAAATGCACATGTCACCATCACGCCTGTCAGGCGGGAAATGAGTTGTAGCGCTAAATAATCAAACCCGCCTCAGAGGCGGGATATGAGCGCTAAGGGTTAAACTAGGTTTACGCTGATCAACGTTTATCAATACGTTTTTTGTCTGATCGGTGGTTCATCTCCTTCTAGAAATTTAATCTACATTTATTAATAAGACTGTTAGAGATTTTTTTGGTAATAAAATGTTGTGTTTGCTTATGTTAAAAAATCCTGAATTGTGTGAATGAAAATTGCATATTTTTTGACATTTCAAGCGATTTTCATAATGGAAGACATTACGAGACCATTGAAAACTATATTGTAGAATAATAACTTAGCATTATGTACAAAATCCATAAACAATGATATTTTAACCTGTAAAGGAGTACCAACGCACTGGTGCGTTCAAGAAATATTATGGAATCTGGAGTATGCACGCACCGGTGCGTTCAATCCAGTTATGTTTTTGTATTCCTGCCAAATTCGTCATTTTCATCATTGGTCCAACCTGTCAGATATACTTTACCAATCACTAAGAAAAAATTCAAAAATAGGCGTCCTTAGACCTTATATATAAGCGTGTTTAGGCCTATACAAAATATCACGTAACCGCCGCTTGAAATACATAACAGTCACTCGCGGTTGCAAACCATTTTGCTGCGTGGGTTCGTGCGCTACGGGTGTTATATTTTATGGAGTGTTTTGTGAAGTTTTTTTTACCTTTTGTGTTTTTAGAACCTTCATTTAAGTTTTTGTTTAAAACAAATACTTAAATATAAATATTTTTTAATAATAATAAATATTTCTATGTTGAACCAATTATTATCAATATCGGAGCAGACATGACAAGTCAAAATTGTTTTGTTATATAACTCCGTTATTATTAATTTTTGAGAGTTGATTCCTTATAAACATTTATTCTAGGGATCATTTTCTATAACATACAATAAAAAAATATTCAAAAAGACAAAGTTGAATTAATTCACTCTGCCATACACTTTTATTTTTCCCTTATTCACTTATGGACAGGTTAATAAGTACTTTAAGTACCTATTTATTTTCAACTAATATTTTTTATATGCAAAATGAAATATATGAAAGTGTACCTCAATCCTTTAAAGTTTCTTTTGGGAATAGAGGGGGATAGTACCCAAATGACAAATCTTTTTTCATTTCATGGCAAATCACTCAAATACCTATTAGGTACCAATTTAGGTAACAATTTTTTGTAGATTGTAGGTTTTCAGAACTTTTTTCCATGTAAGTACCAACCATATTTTTTGCTTGAATATGGGCATGTGGGGTGTCTTACTTCAAGATTTTTCATTTGGAAGAGGTTTTTAAAACTTTTTTTCATGTAGGTACTTACCTACAATTTTGTTTTATCTAAATGTAGGCATGTTGGGTATCTAACATCAAGATTTTTTATTGGGAAGAGGTTTTTAGCATTATTTTCATGTAGGTGTTTTTTACCTATTTTTTTTAAATTGAATGTGGGCATGTGAGGTGTCAAATTTCAAGATTTTTCATTGAGAGGATATTTTTAACACTTCGATGTACATAGATACCTTTTTTTTTTAAACTTAAATATGGGCATGTGGGGTGTCAAGCTTTACGATTTTTTATTAGGAAGAGGTCTTTAGTACTTTATTCATGTAGGTTCCTACCATTTTTTTACTGAAATATGTGCTTGTGGGTTGTCAAATCTGTTTATTTAAACCCAAGCTATGCTGGGTTACAAAAGCTACTGTTAAATAAATGAACAAAATTTTGTAATACAAAACCTAAAGTCAAATAATATTGATATAAACATATTTGATATCAATAAAACACTGTTTTACTTTTCACTATAACAGTGTTTTATTGATATCAAATACATATGTTTAAAATGTCTTTTCACAATGTGAACACACAAACTCTAGATCATTCGAATATTGATATACCTAAAAAACAACTCGTCTACACAAAATATTTCCCAATAAGTAGGAAAAAATAAAGGAAGTTTTATGCTATGGCGTGCTAGACAAGTTGCGGATATATTAAGTTACAGTCTGACTGATTTGAGCTAAATAGCTGCTCTTGGGAGGTGTATGCTTGGACATCAATAGTGCTTTCGATAATGTTATTATTCCTAAATTGTGTGCAAAGCTTGATCAATTGGGCATTCCTCCTACCCTCTCGTCCTTTATCCGCAATCTAAAGCTAGGAGCTAAATAGCTCCTAGCTTAAAGGTTATCGACATTGATATACAGGATTATTGAAATTATTTCGGATTGTATTTTAAAGGCACCTCAAGTCCAAAGACATGTGTTAGAAATTTATATGAAAGGTGACAGTTTGGATATGAAAGAGAATGAAAGATGCGATGATAGTGGTGTTTAAGACAGAGAGAGAGAGTGGTTTAAGAATGACCGAGCGAAAGCAGAAGCAGTTGTTACCCAGGCGTGGATGTGGTTGGTCGTGTGAATTGTGTGTGTGTGTGTGTGAGGATTTGAATGCAGTATAGTTGAGTCGTTGGTGTATCGTGTAACGGTCGTGTTATTATTATTCCCTCACTCACCCAAAAGTAAAAGTTGATCGTTTAACCCATGAATGTTAAATTTTAACAATGATTACCAACCTAAATAAACAATATAAATAAAATACATAGATTCTCTGAATATGAATATTTAGTGTTTTGTTATTTTTCTATTGTGTATGATGCAATTAATATTGATAGTTGGTGAATAAAATAGATTGAGGTCTGTTATACCAACACCTACTATATATAAAAATGCAAACAGATACATAGTGCATGGATGTACCCATTAATCTATTCATAGCATGCCCTTGATAATATATTTTAGTTAATAAATAGTTTATTTTATATTAATTACAGCGTACGCAGTGGACAGACTCGTAATATTGAATCAGCTAAAGTGTCAATGCCTGGACAAATTGTAAAGTATGATCTTTTTTAACTTCGTAAGCATTTTATGTTGTATTGAGATATCTATAATATTTTTTATAAAGTTATTGTTATATGTTTTTATAGCACACATACTGGCGTATTAGCATCATCAAATTTAGATAGTTATGAATGTGGAGAAAACGATGATGCTAGCGCAGAACCTCCGGCTAAACGTCTGGCTGGAGTCGTAATAAGTGACTCCATCCAAGAGGAACCCTGCTCAGACACAGAACCTTCCACACCTTACAAGTTTAAAGTACCTCCTGGGACTAAAGATAAAGAGGACAATGACTGTTACAAGTGGAGAATAGATTTATCTCGTACAGAGCGTCACTGGAGTGGCTGGTTCACTGGCCTATCTTCCACATTCTTATCTTGTGAACCTCCCAAGATGCTTTTGTTGGCGAGTATAAGTGGCTTAGACCGACAACTCACAGTTGGACAGATGCAAGGGAAATTCCAGATGCAAGTATTGACAAGATGTGGACACGCAGTCCATGAAGATTGTCCTGAAGAAGTGGCGCAGGTGGTATCGTCCTTCATGCTGCGACACCACTTCACCGAATCTTCCTCCATCCATCCTGGCTTCAGGGTGATGCCGGCTTGCTAACACTGCTCTTTTTTATAATTTGTATGCCTCATTATTTTCATCTCCCTTGTATATATATATCTATCTAATTGTCTGTTTTCTTCTGCATTTCATATTATATAATACACTATTTTATTTTGTTAAGGATTTAGTTGCAATGGTGGTAATTTTTTTCAATCACCAACTACATTTAGTCCCAAGTTATTTTTGGATCAATTGATCAAGGAAATTATTTTTACTGTCAAATATAAAGATTTTTACCAAATGTTGATCACTCATAAATTGAATTAATAATTTTGCCTCAAAATAATGATAATCTAGTGCTGACAATCCATTAAAAATAAATGTGCAGGTACATGCACAAAATGTAATAAGGCAAATACCTCCATATTTACAGATAGGAGCTTCAGAGGCACCGCACAGAGTGCTTGGAACAATTGTTCACAAACTTGAGAGAGAATAAGTCTACCACTTTATTTAGGACCAAATTGAAAACACTACTCTTTAGGAGCAATCACTGCACACTTGAGATGTTCACGCATATATAGATTGTCCAATTATTATTCTTATAAAGGCCACAAATTCAACTATTTCCTTCTAATCGTTATATAAACCTTCACTGATCATATCACAATAAAAAGATATATATCCTCTCGGGTAGCCAGGCGGTGCTTAAAGCCCTAGGTTCCGTAGAATTGAGGTCTAATCTAACCTTTGAATGAATACAGGTTCTGAATCGCCTAGGCAAGGACAACGCGGTAAGATTGGTTTGGGTACAGGGGCATTGTGGAGTCAAGGGCAACAAAGCTGCTAATGAACTTGATAGAACTGGTGCTGAGGGACCACCAATAGGTCCTGAACCTATATGCGGATTGCCGCTTAGCACTATCAGGTTTAGCCTAAAAAGCTGGGCCGTGGATCAGAGTCAGAAAATCTGGTCCAACAGCATAGAGTTGAAACACGCGAAGTAATTGATGACAGGGTACTCGCGGGAATTCACCACAGTAGTTCTTAAACTTAATAAAAAACAAATAAGGATTCTACCACATGACAAAAATTGCAGATTTTGTTCAGAGGATAATGAAACACCTATCCACATCCTCTGTAATTGTGACGCACTCGCTCACAAACAAAGTCACATCCTTCGGAGGACTACTGCTGGACTCTGAGAAGGTGAGACTTCTCCCATCAAGACAAGTCGTGAGTTACATGATGCACCTATGTAGGTCTTGAGAGTGAGATATGACACAAATAGATCTACTACTGCTGGACCCTGAGAAGGTGAGACTTCTCCCATCAAGACAAGTCGTGAGTTACATGATGCACCTATGTAGGTCTTGAGAGTGAGATATGACACAAATAGATCTACTATGGTCGCGGTGACACATGTATGCAAGGTCCCTTGACCTTTATTGAAAAAAAAATGCCTCATTGCTGATGATAACTATCTTATGTGTGTGGTTTTATGAACCTTTTACAAGACACTCAGAATAGTGGTAGACCTGTTTTTTGAGAGTTTAATCTATATGTATATATATATATATAATAGAAAGTCGCGTTAGTATCACCATTTATAACTCAAGAATGGCTGTACCGATTTGAATGATCTCTGATTAGTAGTAATCAGTAACCTTTACTATAGATTAGAAATTCATAGGAAAAATTAGTTATTAAACGGGTATTGGTTTAAAAGATTTGTCCATATCTCCCTTGTTGTAGATGCATCTATTAGAGTAAATTGTTAAATATTTGAAATGAAAAAACACTTGCAGTGCAAAAACATCATGTGTAGGTTATAAATTATGATTGTGAAAATTGAATTGTTAGGTTTTGTTAGTGGCACAAATCACTTATACCGGGTGGAATGCCTATGAATAATAAATAAATAAAACAGTTATAATAAAAAATTATGTTAACGTTGATACGATGACGTTTATCTTATTGATGGTGCATTTATTAGAAGTGCACCTCAGTGCGCACCTATTTTCAAAGACCATCATTGTTTATATACTAAATTAAATGTTCATATACTCTTTTATAATAATTATATGCGTGTAATTTAGACAAATAATATTTACAACTTTTATATGATTATTGAAAAAAAAAAATTATGCGATGCGGTAATAAAAAATTAAATCTAATGAAATTTTTTCAAATATTGTTTTTCTTGTAAAGTAAGTAGTCTAAAAATATTTTTGGTTTAAATTTTTTAAATAAATTTGTTGGTGGGTAGGCTGTGTAATTATACATAATATTAGTATGTAAGTAAGGTGAGTTGATTGGGGAAAGATCGATTATTTAAATTAACTCCAAAGTCTAACAACACTATTGTTGTCAAATGTTGGGTTTGTTATGTCATTTTGTCATATCATCTGTTAGTTCCATAGAGTATAATAATATAGGGTGGGGCAAAAGTCCCGCTACCATTTTGATTGCCTATAACTTTGTTCAAAGAAGAGATAAGTAGGTTTGGTTTTCATAAAAAGTTAATTTGGTCTTAACATTTTTTTCTTTATGATTGGAAAAATATATCGGCTAAATGGTGACCGCGATTCGCTATGCAACTCTCAGCTCTCTTTATGACATTTTTCATGACATCCTGTAACACTTCAGGCTAAATTTCCTCAATTTCGTGATGAATATTGTTTTTAAGATGTTGAATCGTTTGGGGCCCATTCACATAAACTTTTAATTTTAAAAAACCCTATAAGAAAAAGTCTGGTGCTGTTAAATCCGGAGATCTGGCTGGCCATGCTAACTCACCATTTCGCGAAATTAGTATTCGTGGAAAAATGTCATTCAATTGAATCGAAATTTTGTCACTATTTCTGCTCGTTCTTGTGGCGTATATTTATCCATTATAACATTTAGTTGCTTATGGAGGGAGCATTTTTACTGTGTTATATTATTTTATTATTGTTATATCAATGTATACTATGTATTTATGAATAAAATAAATATAAAAAAAAAGAAAAAAAAAAAATTGGGGCGTCTAGACTACACAATGCTTAAAGCGAAACTGCGGGACTTTTGCCCCACCCTATATTATATTAAAAATTAAAAGTTAGTTCAAGTTTGTCGTGTGTGCAGAGTGAATGTCAACGATAAATTTACTGAACATAAAAAATTGTAATTCGGTCTTACCTCATAACGAATAACTCAGTTAATGTTTGTATTTTAAATTATTATTTCTTGCTTATGCCTTCTATACTTATTTGTGGAAATATTTGCAAACATTTAGCGCTCTAAGTAATGCAGTTTAAAATTTAGCTCTCATTCCAGTCTTATCTTTTAAGAAAAACAAAAGGGAAGTTCGGAATACATCGATTCTGATCTTTCCTCATTTAGATTCTCTTTAACAAAATCCAAGCCTTCCTAAACTTTTTGGGTTGAAATAAAATGTAGGCATTTGCTTAACCAGTATTTTTGTTAAGTTTAGATGTAAAATTTCAGTACGCAGCTAAGTATATTAATTTTTTAGTGGGCAATGGATTTATCAGCTGTAAGATCGGAGTAGACATAACTTAAGATATTAATAGACATTATAAAATATAAACAAAATGATAATATAAAAGAATTTTTATTTTCTCTATTTTTTTAAGTACCTAATTGCTTATATTTTAGGGTCACCATGCCATGGAATTATAAGAGAAATTTTTTAAGTGCAATTTACTCGGCTGAAAACATGCTATCAGCAATAGAAAGTGTTAAAAATGGAATTAGCATTTATAGGCCACCAAAAAATATAATATACCGGTATCTACTCCACGACCAAATTGAAGGAAAACATAAAATAAAAAGTCAATCTCTTGGCAGGCCATGAGGTTTATCTTTAGAGAATGAAAAGAAACTTGCAGATATATTAAGAACAATAGAAAAGTGGGGATTCGGGCTATCGAGAAAAGAAGTTTTGTGGACCATTTCCGATTATATAAAGTTAAATAATATTAAAACGCCATTTAAAAATTATACACCAGGGTCAGACTGGTTTATCAACTTTAAAAATTGTCATGGGCTCTCAATTAAAAAACTTCAATCGGCGAAGTATGTCAGAAAAAATGACTGACCCTTTCGTAATCGACGAATATTTCAAATTGTTAAAAATAACATTGGAAGAATTAAACTTGTCCAACTGTCCTCATCTTGTGTGGAATATGGATGAAACATCCATGTCATTAGACCCTTCCAAAACAAAAGTCGTAAATGCGATTGGTTTGCCATGTTCTAGGACTACCAGTGGATCTTGGAGAGTTAATATATCTATATTATTAACAGTTAATGCTAGTGGAGGAAATATCCTCAAAAGCAATGCAGATGAATTTAAGATAGTCCTTCTTTTTCTATAACTAGTCGAACTTTGCACTTATGTGAAAAAATCAGAGATGTGCAAAATACTTTCAAAAAAGTATTTAAATACAAAATACAAATACTTTTGAATTTTTGTATTTCAAATACAAAATACTAAATACTTTTTCAAAATGGTATTTAAGTACAAAATACGTATTTTCAAAATACTTTTTTAAAATACTTATTTAAAATACTTTTAACAAATAGTCGAACAAGGTGTAAGACAGGGGTATTCAATATTTCCAGCACTCTTTAACTGTTACATACAGCGAGCCATTGATGAATTGATAGAAGAAATGAAGAACTGGACGAGAGTAGGTATAGATAAATGGAGAAAGGGTTGACATGATTCGATATAGCATTGCTTTCAGATAATGAAGATGAGTTTTTTTTTTTTTTCTGTCTAATTTTATTTTTTTTATTTATTTATGTACATAAGACAAACTATAACAATAAGTAATTCATAACCTTAATATATCTAATAAGTAACAATTTTTTTTTCTCACTCACCAAACAGTAAAAAGTTTACTGGTATTAGGAGAGTAGGGACATATTAAATATAAAACAAATCAAATGCATACAAATTTGAAAACTATTTCTACAAACTATTCTTTTACAAATTACAATAAAGCCATAGGAAGAACTGTCAAAATTGAAATTCAAATATATTTATTCAGTAAAAAATATACACTTAAAACAATAAACAATCAATACAAAATAATAATAAAAACATATATCTTTCTTTTATTTGTTCCTTCAAAATTGAGCAGAGCTCGTGCTTTGAAGGATAAAGGGTTATTCTTATATCTTAAATTCAGCAACAAAACATACAACCATAAAATATCCAACCAAAAATCAATAACAATAGTTATATGTGAAAAAATTTTTTAACAAAACGATAATACACGCAGTTATTTTCGCCTAAATACCTTTTTCAGATTATACCTAAAATTTGAAAGCTTATCTGCTGTTTTAAACTTATATTCTCCCTTCAAATTGTTATACAATCCAAACCCAAGATAAGTATAGTAGTGGTGCTGTCCGGAAGTAGTTTTTTTTGCAGGAACTTTTATTCGTCTTCCTGACCTCGAACACTCACTAATACTATTTGTTGGATGAATCGCGCGTACAAAATACTCCTTACACACCTGGCATTCTGCTTTTCTTTTGTATATGCTTTCTATGGATGGAACAGCAAACTCTTCAAACAGTTTAACGGTTGAATAGTCCATAGGCTTCTTGAGAATTATTTTTATTATACTACGCTGGCAAACTCCCAAGGAATAAAGGCTGTTTTTATACGCACCTCCCCAAGCTATTTCACCGTACTGTAAAACCGACTGTACTAAGGAGAAGTATACATTCTTCAATTGGGCTTTATTCATAATATCTCGAAGTCTATAAAGAATATAAAAAAGTTTTCTTATTCTATTGACAGTCATCTGCACATGATCCTTCCATTTCAAATTAGAATCTACGACCACGCCAAGATATTTAACCTTTTTCACATTCTTCAGTAAAACACATTTAGAATTCACACAATCCCCCGTTATGTTCTGACAAGAATTATGATGGATTCCTATTCTGAGATCATCTTTGGGCTTACCTCTGACATTCACAGAAAAGCTCACGTAGTTTGTCTTCTCTGTGTTTAGTGACAGAATATTTTTGTCAAACCACCAAACCAGTCTTTTAGTGTATTGATATCTTCGTTGACGATGACTTCCACTTCTTTCCATGTTTTACCATGAGTAATCAAAGCGGTATCATCGGCAAACGATAAGACTGTCGATCTAAGTGGAAGATCAAATATTTTATTAACATAAATTATAAACAGTATTGGTCCCAGCACGGTCCCTTGTGGGATTCCATATTCGGAGGTTAGTGGCTCACTTAGAAACGTTTTAATTTTTACTCTTTGCTTTCTACAAAAAAGATAGCTTTGAAGCCATTTTTCCACCCTCCCACTGATTCCAATCTGTCTCAACCTATATACTCGTATCAATCTATCATGACTTATGCTATCGAACGCCTTTTTGAGATCCACGAATACTCCCACACATTTCTCTCCCTCATCTAGAGATTCACTAACAACTGTTGAAAGTTTAGCTAATGCATCATCAGTACCCATTTCCTGTCTGAAACCAAACTGATTGTCATTTATAAGATAGCAGAGTTTAAAAAACTAAGTATTTGTTTTTTGACAATTCTTTCAAATATTTTTGCTATGTTCGAAAATAACAGAAATAGGTATATAATTATTAACGCTTCGACGATCCCCCGACTTGTACAAAATACAACATAAAAATAAATAAAGACAAAACAAAATGTACAGTTGTTCGAAGTGATGAGGCGACTGCGAAAATTGTCATAAATGGAGTGAGTATCAAGCTGGTTAGAGAATTCCTGAACATGGGCTGCAGAATAAATCAGGATGAATACCCCGAATCTGAAATCGTATGGACTACTGTAACATCATATTATATACAGGACAGCTCCAGACCCTTCTTCATCGTCTTCAGATGGTTTTTAATGTTGCCTCCGAATCATTTACAGAGAGAGTGGTGTTTAAACTGTGTCTCACTGTCCACAAGGTAGCACACCATCCACTGAGCTGTTTCGCTGACAAAAAATTGAGGCGAAGACTGCGCTCAGCTTCTAATGCCATGAACAAACTCGTAGAATTCAATATTGCAAAAACCTCTAAATTTGCAGAAAGGAGAACCAGAGTCGCAGCGCCCTGGAATAGATTGCCTGCAGACAAAGTTGAAAACGCTACAGTTCAGAAGAAATCACAGCGCCCTTGAAATGATCCTGGATCATTAAACGGTGTCATATGTATAATTTGTTCAATCATCATTATTATGTGTGTATATCTCAAATATGGAGTACTCTAGTGGAAACGTTTTATTCGTTCAACAAATTGACAAAAAAAGCTTGCGTACGCGCATATCAATTAATGGCAGAATTTAGTTTCAAACAACTAAAAAGGTATTTTGTAAAAGTATTTTGTGTAAAATACAAAATACTCAAAAAATGTATTTCAAATAAAATACAAAATACTTTTTACGAAAAGGTATTTGAAATACAAAATGAAAATACGTATTTTGTACTTGTATTTTAAGTCTCAAAAATGTTTTGAGAATGCCCAATGATAGTTGGCCAAAAAGAGCACTGTTCTTCCGTCCGCAGGGGTTCCGTAGGCCCGGGCGTCCCTCTTTCACAATACACCGTTCCTATGACAACGATATCAGAGCGCAAGGAATGTCGTGGGAAGAGGTGACGCAATTGGCACAGAGACGTTCTGAATGGAGGAGGCTGGTTTCTGCCCTGTGCTCCCGAGAGGAGCGTTGAGGGCGATGATGATGATGATTTTAAGTACTTTTATTTCAAATACGTCACATCTCTGGAAAAAATGCAAATTTCGAAACCAAATATCTGAAAAGGGACTGAATGTTTTCCTTTGAAAATTTTACCATGTCTCATAGCCGAATGGGGAACATGCATATGTGAGGAATATGAATAAATGTTGTCAATTCATATTAATAAATATACGCTGATCACGAATATCCTAATAAGAAACCATAAAATAAAACTTTTCATTCATTATTTTCATTTTAAAAATCCATATTTTCTGTTATTGAATTAGTCCGGTGTGACGTCGCTAGGCGCTATTTTGTATTGCCACACATTTCATTCTTAAGGGTCGTTCACATACGTTCACTTTCAGTGATCACTCCGGATGATCCTCCAAGATGAACAGGCGTTTCATCATATATAGTCATGGGTAACAGATCACTTTGAGGCGACCCGACCCGTTCGGGTCCACTGATAGCATTGAGCCGAACATATGATTCGGGTCACGGGTCTTCCCGGTTACAACCCAGATCTTTGTCTTTAGCTCAGACCCGTTTCCGCTGTAGGTACATACACTAGTCACGTTACAAGTTTCACATACAAGTTTCATCTTATTATTTGTTTTATTCTCTATGAATTTGTATTGAATGTCAGAATCATGTACAAAATTATTATGCAGTCGAGAGCTATTTTAATTTATTTTAAGTGATATTTTTCATTTTTGAATTTGTTTAGTTATTTTTATACGAAAATACGTCAAACTACATACAACATGAGTGAGAAAGTAGACATGGCAGTGAAAGCATAGGATGAACAAATGTGAACACACGTGTTCACTTTCGATGAACAGGTTTGACCCTGACACTCTGGATGATCATCCAAAGTGAAGCAATGTGAATGCTACTTTAGTAGGTACTGTTTAAACACTGCTTCGCCACGAGTGAACCTTTTTGCGACGAAGTGCGAAAATTGTTTTTTTAAATGGTGATAAAAACCTTAAAAATGCTCTTTTAAAAATATAAAAAGCACCATAATTTTTCTAATTTTCTGTACTATTTTTTGGGTTGAAATTTTTTTTTTGTGAAAGTTCCCCATTTTAACCTCACTACAGTGAAACCAGATTTTATTTTCAAAAACTACTAAATGGGGAAGTCAAAAACTACTAAATTCTTAAAATGGTATAGGAATTTGAAGTATTTCAAGAACTCCTCGGTTTTCTTCAACAATATTTTCTCGCAGTACCTTTTTCTAAAATGTACTCTGCTCCTTTTTCTAAACGCTCTGTTCTTGGTCGTCTAGCAGCTCTACAGGGGCTGGTGGCTCTCCTGTGGTGGCTGTAGAGTCTCCTGGTTGTCGATCACGGTCACTACGTCCTCCTGAGCGTAGTGATGGTGCCATCCTGAAGAAGAAACTGCGGTGTCAGCGAAGATCCGACGTCGAAGGACCACTTTATGTACCGGACAAGGGCTCACTCCCGAGAGCCGGGTACACAAAGACTGTGTCTCCGTGATGGGCAGGAGTGGAGGTGAGTGATGGGTTCACCGGTTCTTCGATCGCCGCAAGCGCTTCCACAGGATGCAGGGAGGGTACTACGCTTCTAGTATCGCGGCTGAAGCATAGGTCGTGCAGGGGTAGGTCGGGTGTGATGCCACTCGGCAAGCACTTCAACGCCCGTCGGAGCCGGCCTAATAGAACGCAGGCAGAGTTCGCAATCCTGCGCCTGGACACCTAGGCACACCACACTAGCTACTCTATTTGAGTTGTGCGACCACAGGCAATGAACCAATGATCAACTCTTTCAAGTAACTAGGCAGCGCACGGCGGTTGTCACGGTAAGGCACTTCGGGAGGCGACCACTACACTGCAGAACTACGTCGGAGAGGTGAAGGTACTGCTTCGTGTAGTCCGTAGAGATGAATCCAAATCCAGGCCAGGTCGTATGCAGCAATGTAATCCTCCAAGTCCAGTCCAGTGTCAGCAAAGGTGATCCAAAAGCAATTCCGAGGTAGGCAGGTAGTGGTAGGTAGAAATAAAACACGTCTGTTCAGTAGCGCTGCTCAGCAAGTTCTGACGACTACTGAATCGGGTCCCCTATATATACCCCTTTCGGCCGGCGCGCACCGTCTCATCGGGCACCTCGCCTGGGCGGTATACCGTGCGTTTCCTGCATCACGGTGTGTCGGGCATTCTCAACCCAACACACCGCGTGCCGCGTGGGGACCGATACAGCAGCCGTCATTTCTTTATTTTTCATAATATGACATGGTTTACATTATATTTACAATTACAAGTGTACATTACAATAAGTTTACATAACAATTGATCTATAAAGACATTATTTTATATACATATTTACACATGTTTCTTATTCTATTTGATTCGCACCAATGGTTTGGTGCCCATGATGCGGGTAATTCGCCGCCCGCGTGGGTAAAACCACGCCGGGCGCATGCTATACCGCATACCTCTCTACGCGCGTCAAAAATAAGAATTTTCGCCAAACCTCACTTATCCAATCGATCCCGCGGCCGATATTTATGATTCACATATCATTTTAATCAGCGTCGCGAGACCGATCGGTTCGTGTGAGGCTCGCTCATAAATTCTCACCCAGACGCGACATAGTTGTGTGTGGGGGAGGACCGCTGTTCGATACAATTTTCTCGCAGTACCTTTTTCCAAAATGTACCCGGTATTTGTACCGACAATTATTTACGAATCAGTAAGTATCGGGTACTTTTCCCAAGCACCCGATAATTTATCTACCAATTACCGACTGAATACAAAAACTACTAAAAAACTACCAAAGAAATAAAAACTTCTTCTTCTTCTTCTTCCTTTCACTTGTTTTGGCTTCCACCGTTTTCAGTGATTTCGCCACCGACTGTCAATCTTGGGCACGTTTAGTTAATAAATCTTAAAATAAGGAAAAGGAAATAAGAGGAATAGGAAAAATTATATTTTTATATCTGACTCGTTTATGAAACGCGCAACACAACGAAGGACATTCATATTGGCACTAATCAAGACACTGTGGACAGATGCAGGAAGAGGAACACCCAGGAAGGATAGATGGAAGTAAAAATATCGGCCGTTGTAAAGAGGACATTCGAAAAAGATGTGATCGAGGGTTCCTTCGTTACCACCACAATCGCATATGGGATCGTTCCTAACTCCTATTCTGTTCAGATGTACCGGGGAACAGTTATGGCCCAGTCGAAGGCGACATATTATTGATGTACACCTTTTACTGAAGCCTGCATTAACGAACCAGGGGCTGGGAGGAATATCGGGTTGTATTGTTGCATATCGGGATCCCTTTACCATTGACGATTCTTTCCAGCTCTTTTCCCACGATTTTCTCATTTTCATTTTTAGTAGGGGAATGAGGTCTTCTGCATGAGTCCAAGGATGGACATTTTCGCCCTCTGTAGCAGCCTCCTTGGCACCACGATCAGCCAGTTCATTACCGACTATACCACTGTGCCCCGGAATCCACGCCAATACGATCTCACAGTCCCGTAGGGCCAAATCAACTATATTGTGTTTAATCTGTAACGCAACCACACTGTTTAAAAGATGTTTTGGGTTGGAGTTCATTTTATGGATGGTGGAGAAATTTTATGGTAAGTGAATCCGAAAAAATAATACTTTGTGAAAAGCTGTGTTCCTGGATAAATTTAAGAGCTTCCAATACAGCCACTCCCTCTGCAGTGAAAACTGATGTTCCCGAGGGTAGTTTAATCTTTTTTGTCACGTTGAGAGATGGGCAGACAAATGCCGCTCCGACTGGGGAATCATTGTTAGTCTTAGATCCATCAGTGTATATAGCTGTATGGTTTGGGAAATGGGTTTGTACAATTTCTGAAAACATGAGATTGGCTTTTGAATGATGTCTCGGGATATCAAGAACCTCTGTTCGGGGAAAAAATGTAGCAGCCTCAAATGCACATGAGAAAAAGGGGAACTTTGTGTCTTGATAAATGGGAGCTTGATTTTGAAAGATGTTGATGGATCTAAGTCCAATCACTAAAGGGGGAAGCGGCTTGGGTCTTCGGGATCTATTTTCCTGGACATACTCTGAAAGAAGCTGGGTCTTATTGATGATAGGGTGAGTAGAAATCCGTGAGGATTTGAGTATGTATGTTTCCGCTAGGAGTTGCCTCCTCAGTGATAAGGGGGGGTCTCCACTTTCCACCTGCAAGGCATTTGTTGGTGTAGATCTCATCGCACCTATAATAATGCGTAAGGCCTTGTATTGAATTCTATCAAGGGAGACTTCAAGGTATTTTGGGAGAGGATGAAGCAAGAAAGAGGCGTAGTCAAGGTGAGATCTCACCAGAGCAAAGTACATGGATCTGAGGGTCTTTGGGTGTGCCCCCCCACCATACTCTAGACACTGCTCTTAGTATGTTAATGGATTTCTCACATTTGGAAATCACATAGTCTATGTGGGGTTTCCATGACAAACCAGAGTCGATTAATAAACCAAGGAATCTAATTTGTTCGACCTGAGAAATTGGGTTGTTATCACACCTTAGGTTTAATGTTTTCGGTCGTCCGCGACCCTTAAACAACATAGAGAAACATTTGCTTGGAGCGAGGGACAGACCATGCGCTATGAGCCATTGAGATACAGATTCAAGAGCCGAATTTAAGGAACTTTCTACATCTGGCACAGATTTTTTTGTTGTATATATTGCTATATCGTCAGCGTATTGGAGTATTTGGATTTCATTCTGGACAACTTTTTCATGATCTGATGTGTATATGTTATAAAGTAAAGGGCTCAGCACAGATCCTTGCGGTAAACCCTTCCATACCATCCTATTGAATTGTTCTTTTGTGGATTTAACATACGAGATGCGTCTTCCACATAGGAGGTTGTGAATGAAATTTGCTGTTTTCGGTGGGACACCAATCTGCACCAATTTGGAATGAAGGGTATGCAATGATATATTATCATAAGCAGAAGTTACATCCAAGAAGACTGCACCCACGATCTCACCTCTAGCACGAGCTAGATGAACATCAGTGATTAGGATTGAGAGATTATCACACGTACTCTTGCCCTTACGGAATCCATATTGGGAATCACCTAAGAGGTTATTTGACTCTACATAATGCTCTAATCTGTTATTTAGCAGGTGTTCAACAGTTTTCCCTAGAACAGATGATAAAGCAATTGGTCTATAAGAGTCACTTTTATTGTGATCTTTGCCCGGTTTGAGGATTGGGATAATTCTTTGTGTTTTCCAGTCTTCCGGAATTTCCCCTGAAGTAAAGGCTGCATTGATTAAGTCAATAAAATATCTGACTGATTTCTCATCAATCATATGTAAAAATGCGTATGGAAAGCCATCCGGTCCGGGAGCTGAGTCCCTTACATGTTTGCGTACAGTCAGTAAGTCTTGATATGTAAAAGGGGCGTCAAGAGAGTGTGAGAAATGAGGAATGTAATATAGTGAGGGCATTTAATAATAAATAAATAATAATAAATAAAATAATCTTTATTGTGGAATATACAAAGTAACACAAATGGCGGGTTTATTGCCTTTAGGCAATTTCTACCAACCAACCAAATGTGAGAGAGATACGAGATACATTAATATTGATGTAAATAGTAAAGTACATAAAAGAAAAGATATAATAAAAAATAAATAAAATATATATAGGTACACACAACATAAGTAGGTATAAGTACTAAAAACAAAAAGCATAATAAAATAATATAAATAGTATAGACACAATCATAAATATACATACATATATATACACACACATACATACATACACACATATACACATACATACATACACACACACACATATACACATACATACACACACATACATACATACACACATAGATATATATAAGGGTGAGGGGAGGGAGGGGAAGAGATATGGTTAAGTTGAGTTATTGAGAGAGAGATAGTGATGTTTCAGTCTGCTTTTGAATATAGAAATAGTAGGAGCAAGTCTGATCAATAAGGGTAAATCATTCCATAACCGAGCTGCATGTATAGTGAATGAAGATGTAAAGAAGGATGATCTGTGAGTGGGAATGGTCAACGTACCAAGTGCACCAGAACGAAGAGGCAAACCATGAGATGCTAAAGGTGCAAAACGAGATTTTAGGTAGTTCGGAGTAGTTGGATTGTGGAGAACATTAAAGAGAAGACAAAGAATATGCAGATTTCGACGCTGTGACATTTTTAACCATTTGAGCTCGTTGCGATAGTGGGAGATGTGATCAAATTTACGAAGCCCGTAAATAAAACGAATGCATATGTTTTGTAAGCGCTCAAGTTTCATTTGTTGTTCGTTAGTAATGTCCAGGTAGGCTACATCCGCATATTCCAGTAGAGGGAGAAGTAGAGTTTGGGACAGAAGAATTTTAGTCTCTAAAGGAAAAAAGTTTTGGTGACGTTTAAGAGAATGGAGACTAAAGAAAAACTTACGACTAACCTCTCCAATCTGGGGCTGCCAGGATAAATTTTGGTTGAGAAATAAACCTAGGTTCTTGACCTTTTTGGAAAGAGGAATTTCAGAATTATTAAGGTATAGTTTGGGTAATAACTCCGATCGAATTTTAGATAAGAGGCGGGAACTACCAATAAGAATAGCTTGAGATTTAGAAGGGTTGAGTAATAGACCATTCTGCTGTGCCCAGTGAGAAATGCGGTCCAATTCACCATTTACGTGACTAAATGCAAGCTGAGCTTGATCCAACTCGAAATGTGAATAGATTTGTAAGTCATCTGCGTACAGATGATGGTCAATATCTATATGTTCGACAATTGAGTTGATATAGAGCGAAAATAAGAGAGGTGATAGGATTCCGCCTTGAGGAACTCCTGCCGTCAGTGGTAACCAATCTGATGTTTGATTATCATTCATTTTAATTGATTGAGTCCTATCTCTTAAGTAAGAATCAAACCAGCGAATTGTGCTGTCGGAGAGATTGTAATATTTTAATTTTGCGAGAAGTATGTCAAAGTCGACAGAGTTAAAGGCGCTGCTGAAATCAAGTAGTAAGAGAAGGGTGAGTTTTCTTTCTTCCATAGCACCTCGTATATCGTCAGTCACTTTGACAAGGGCAGTAGTGGTGCTGTGCCCACTACGGAAACCAGATTGAAAGGGAGAGAGTATGTTATGAGAAGTGAGATGGTGGACAAGTTGTTCATGAACAACCTTCTCCATGACTTTTGAAAAAATGGGAAGAATTGAGATAGGACGGTAGTCTCCTTAGATTTTTTGGGGAGAGGTATGACGTGAGCTTTCTTCCAAATGGAAGGAAAAGTACCGGAATCTAGAGAGAAATTTACAATGTGAGTTAGTATTGGCAATATAGGATCAATGAGAAATTTAACGAATATTACGCTCACGCCATCAGCTCCAATCGACTTGGATTGGATTGAATTGACAAGCTTACGGATGGTATCATTAGATACATGAGAGAAATGAAATATGGGTTTACCAAAATCAGGCAGGTTTTGAATATATGAGAGAGTGGAGTTTTTTATAGATTGGCTGAAATTGCAAGGTGGGGTAGCAAAATGGCTATTTAAAATATTGGAGTCAATGCTGATTTTATTTTCTACCGAATCATTGCGATTCACTCCCATAGCACCCAGGCCTCGCCATATATCGGATGGAGTCCGATTAACGAAAATTTGCTTAAAGTGAGCACGCTTGGCATTTCTACACAATTGGTTGCAGCGGTTACGGAGGATACGATAAGAATCCCAATTCGAGGGAGTACCAGATTTGGTAAATTTTACCTTAGCCCTGTCACGTCTCCCCATCAGGCACCTGATCTCGGTCGAAAGCCATGGAGCTGGAGGACGCTTGATACGCACTGATTTCAGAGGTGCATGTTTGTCATTTAACCATTGAAGAGAATTGTAAAGTATCTCAACCTTTTCATCAACAGAATTTGAACAATATAACCTGTTCCAATTTATATTGCTAAAGTCAGATAGTAAACTGTCGATGTCGAGGCCACGATAACTTCTCAACAGCACCATTTTTGGCTTTGGCCTTGGACATTTGACCCGATACCTGACAAATATGAGATCGTGATTAGAGAAAGCAGGTGCCGGGAACTGTCCATGGAGTGAAATTTTTTGGGTCTCAGATGTCAGAATGAGATCAATTAATGATGATGAGTCTTTAGTGTGATGTGTAGGTGAAAGTGGGAGGATATTTATGTTCAGTGAGTAAGTCAAATTTTTGAGATGGGAGGTACGGTAGTCATCCAGGAGTAAAGAGGTATTTAGATCACCCATGATAATGACATCATTGAAAAGGGGTAATAGACTTACAAGGACAGTTTCCAATTTGTTAAAATAATTAATACAGGGTGGGCAGTATATTACCCCGAGTAGTATGGATGTTTCGTGAATGTGAATTTTTATGAAGATGTACTCGGGTTCAGCTGCGTAATTAGATGGAGATTGTTCAATAACAGAGTAGGAAATGTCATCACGCAGGTATATACATACACCACCGGCTCCCTTACCCGTTCTGTCATTACGAATTAGTTGATATCCTGGGAGAGAAAATTGGGAAGAGGGTAAAGATGGCTTTAACCAGGACTCACTCACCATCAGGGCATGAAAATTAACATCTGAGAAATTAGCTAGTAGGTCATCATAGTGAGCTGGTAGACTTTGAGAATTTATGTGACAAATATGAAGATCTTTAGATTTTAAAGGAAATACAGAGATAAGACTATCATGTAAAGGTTGACAGTTCCCAGAAGAATCAGATGTATCAGACTCGCAAGAAGAAAGAGCTGAGTAGAAAGAATCATCACTATGACTGAAATTATAAGGGGAAGGGGGGCTATCAGGAATGGATAAATATGAATCGTCGGGAGATGAATACATATAATATAAATATATATAAAATAAAAATAAATAAATATATAAATAAGCTACTCAATATATAGATAAAATAAAATAAAATATAGACTCAATTTACTGATAAGTAGGCAAATATGTGTACAAGTTGCACCTCACGTAGGTAAATAATTCACAAAAAAATAAAAAAAAAAAATAAAAAAATATGTGGAACTAAGATGGAGTGTAAATAAATAATTGTAACATTATAAAAAACCCTATGAAAAGGGTACTTATGCATTCATTGATTACCTGAGTAAAATATCCGCAATAAAATAATTGAGACTAATGCAGTAAAGAGAAATACAAAAAACACATGTATCTCCATCAATTAGGAAAAAGGAACAGATAAGAGATGTTAAAAAGTAGGATTAAACATGCGTGCATGCAAATAAAATAAATAGAAAAACAATAGCGTGTAGTGTGTACAAAATTATTAAAAAAGACATAGAAATAAAATAATAAACCATCAGAATTTATTAACTTTCATACAGCATTTCGCATAATAAATAATAACCCACAGAATCTCCAAAGGAAAAACAAAAGCATTCCTGAAACAAAAATTTATCATAACCAAAGAATGTAGGTATATGTGAACAAGTCTTAATTACCAGAAAAATCATATTACTAAAATAAAATAAAACATGTTTATTGCGAAATAGCAACACCACGAACTGAGCGCCTGCGCACACAGTTGTTTATAGTTACCTCACGCCATATTGGATTATAAAGAAAAAAATTAAACAAACAATTAAGTACATCATGGGCGTAGAGTGACTTAAGTATAATAATTAAAAGTCTTAAGAAAAATGTATAAAGTGTGCAGAAACAGTAAAATAATAAAATTAAAGTTTATTGTTTACTTTAAAATAAGGTGTATCACTTTGCGACGGTTAATTAGAAAGTAGTGGCTTATAAATAATCGTTCAATAAGTATATGTTATTATGTGTACATTTGAGATGGATTTAAAAACAAATTGCACGAACCGCGACAAAAGAAATTACTAAAAACAAACAACATTGGCATATACTCCTCCTTCACACAACAAAATTCGTCATTCGAAAAAAAAGAGGACAGCTTATACGTTTCTATGTACCCAAAGAGATCAATGCAAAAATATTAAACTGTGATAACTGTATGTTTACTGTATTAATACTGAAATAAAATCAATCTTATCACTGTCAATATGAACTATTATTTACAGAACCCTGGAAAATTAAGGTTGATAACAGATTATACGAGGCCGGTAGGTACATAATGTAAATAGAGTGGCAGTACCAAACATTGTTTTCCAATTCTGAGAATCCTAAGAGTCATCTAAGGTTAGTCACACAATAACACATGCACAATCATTTAGCCACACGAACTCTTGTCTTCCTCTTAATGCATTTCTTCTTTGGTTGGGCAAGTTGTAGAAGCAAGTTTATTGAGGAAGTTGGTCAAAGTGGTGTCCGAGAAGGAAAAATGTCTAGGGGAGAAAACTCGTCTAAACTGTCTAATTTTACTCCATATGTCAGATGTCGGGTGTTCGGGTGACAGAGAGTTGCAGAATTCCATCCATCCTTTCCTTTTCTTGTCTTTGAGAGTTCTTTTTGTTTTAGCTTTACATTTCAGGTATTTCAATAAATTGTCCTCTGTTTTATTTGATCTATAGAGTTTGAGGAGATTTTTTCTTTCTTTCACCGCTGCTGTACATTCGGGATCCCACCAAGGAGGAGAAGGTGGAAATTTGCCAGATTTTAGTTTCTTCCGGGGGATTGAATCTTTTGAAGCATCCCTCAGTATTTTCGTGAATTCAGAGTAACAGGTGAGGACATTGTGAGGAGAGGGTTTAGGGAGATTGTCGATATGATTCTCCATGTGACTTGAGAATAAGCCCCAGTCTGCATTCGACGTACTATATATGCGAGTTGATGCACTTGTACACCCAAGAGAGGGAGATTTATAGATGGATGTAACAATGGGAAGATGATCACTGCCCAAAGCATCATCATGAATATACCAGTCGGAGATAGAGGCTAATGAGGAAGAGCAGAGTGTCAGGTCAACACAACTTCTCTTTTGTTGAGGCAGAGAAATACGGGTTGGAGAGCCATTGTTCAGGACACACATGCCCACTGAATCTAACACGTTCACTAATGACCAACCTGCACTCGAGTTTGTTTCAGAACCCCAAAGGCTGTGGTGGCAGTTGAAGTCACCCACTATAACTATAGGATCATTTAGAGAAGACAAAATATCCTTCACCGAGTGAATTATTGATGGATTTGGGTGTGGAATGTATACTGAAAGAAAGGAAATATTCTCAATTATTGCTCCAACGATGTTGAAAGTGGGAGGGTTTGGGAGTGCATTAATTGGGGTAAATAAAATGGGGTATTTGATGAAAAGTGCGCATCCGCCCTTTCCATCAAAGCGATCATTACGTAGGCAAGAGAATCCTGGAATAGAGAATAAACTATCAGGTTTAAGCCACGTCTCTGAGAGTGCTATGATATCTGGTTGAAATTTTTGTATAAGATAGAGGATATCTGATTTGTTTGGAATAGCGCTACGGCTATTCCATTGAAGTATTATTAGATTGTTTGGGTTGAATATTAAAGATATGTTGAAGTGTTTTTAAAGAGTCAGCTACGTTGGACGGTAATGGATGGGAGTTAGAGATTGTAGTTGTAATAAAAGTTAACAAAGTTTGTACTATTTGAGAGAGGTTTGGAATATCTGTGTGGCGGTATGTGGCAACACGCAACTCCCACCTTCACGCGACCGATCGACCGGCCGAACGACAGATCGCGAGGCGACACGAACCAGTTTCGTTCCGCCCGCGCCCCGCTACACTTGTGTCGTACTATTAAATTTTCTTAGACGCACTCTGCGTATCATCATTTTTATTTGTGAAATTTATTTATTATTCATTAATTGTAATTTGTGATCGTTAATATACATGTAAGTACCAAACACCAGTATCTCTCATTTCTGAAACCTGATTCCACAATCCTTCTTATCAGATCCTCAATCTGATACGGGGGATAGAATTTTGATGAGAAATTGTTATAGAAAAATACACCTTCTGATAGTTAAGTTCTTTAAGCCTAATCATTCATTTATTCTTTCATTTGGAGTCAATCTTAGATACACAAAGGTGAACGCCGAACGACTGGCATACCTATATATACCTAGTCAACCTTTAGGTGGCCAAGACCGGCCCCTAAAACTGGTGAACCCGACTTTGAACTTTTACTTTATAATAATAGCGAGTAGAGTAATATGTAAAATCTGCGGATAATACGGTAAACCAATAAATATTAAATTATAAAATTAATAGCCGTAAATTGATATTGCAAATATACCTATTGTAAAATCTACCGTGGGTAGCTCTTTTTTCTGCTGAATATTTAACGGACTAACCCACCGACTACCCACCTCTTATCATCAAATATACTTCTTATCATAGAACAATTACATATAATTAATTATTTACTCTCATTAAACATTATCATACTTCATCAAAATCAATTTTAATATATCTCAAGAAGGAATCAGAGAGAGATTGGTGTTTTCGCGTTAACTTCAATTGATAACAAAGTGTTCTACTTAAAACATTTCACTTCCATCTATAACGACAAAAGACACATAAGGGGCGCAGCGGGCGAGCGAAGCTCAGGAAGAATACTCTCACGCCTTTTTCAAGTCTCGTCTGCAAAATAGCTTCATTTTTTTTCTAATTTCTTATCTTTTATAACATCAGACGAGACTAATACCTACCGAGAGCTCTTCCTTACAAGGCGTAGCATTTTTTTTATATTTTTTTTTTAAACATTTTTAACTTCTCCGGACAAAGTCCGTTTAATATAAAACATCAGTGTTGTGAACGTCCTTTTCAATTGCTTTGTAACATATAAAAATTGTGCCAAGTGAAAAAATACTAACAAAAGAATTGTGCCCATAATCAGTGCTAAAAAATCAACAAGCACGAAAAAAAAAATAATATAATTAGTGCTAAAAAATCAATAAGCACGAAAAAATAATATAATCAGTGCTAAAAAAATAGATAAGCACGAAACGAAAAAAAATATTCAAAAAATAATTAACAATAGGTACAAAAAATAATAGTACCCACACAAAGTTCTCAAAAAAAAAAGAATAGAATAACAATATAAACTATACAAAAAGAGGCATACTAAGGCACCAAAAGTACTAACCGTATGTTTTAACAATTGTTGAATTCTGTTTTGATTACAATACAGCTGAATTTCAGTGCATCGGTTTCGTGATAAATTAATTCAATCAATAAATTCACTTCTCAGTCAAATAATTTTCCAAGTTCATATATTGTATTTAAAATATTTATTTAATTTCTGTAATTTGATCCTTTTGTAGAAAACCTTCCAACATATACTGATTACAAGTTTTGAGCAGTAATTAATGCGATAACAGAACAAATTCTTTTTGTGTGAAAAAGTTTACGCTGCAATACATCATATTTTTTAACAAATATTTTTACATACAAATAAGTTTAATTTTATATACGCCAACACGGCGAAAAAAGTGTTTTATACAATCGCTCTTACACTTTTATAGATTTTTAAATTCTTCATATTATTTCATGCAACGAAAATTTTATACCTAAGTGATTCGAAATAATTTTTGCTACACATACTACATTCTATCTATAGACAGATATACTAAATCAAATATTCAACCAATTTATTTTTGCAATTCAGCTTATCATTTATAACACACAACAATTTTTAAAGTAGGTACAACTACAAATATTCACTTTTATAAAAAAAACAAATACCTACTACACAGTACATAACTACAAGCATCGCTTATCACATATCTTCATATTTATTTATTAGCAGTTTTGTGATTTCAATCTTACAATTTTTTTATTTATTATCAGTTTTGTGATTTTAATCTTACATATGCATATGAAACATATATAATCAAATTGCTAAACACAATTCATACCTTAATACGAACATAGCACAAACAATTAGGCAAACAACTTTTCAACAATTTTTACATACTCATACCTACCATAAATACACGCATTCGGTACACTCGTGAGCTCATACAAAATGGCCAACGCAAACGACAAGCCTTTCCCACTACCACCTAGAGATCCCACCGACGACACACAAGACCGTACTTCCTTCATGGAAAAGGTCTCCGTCAAAGTGCCACCCTTCTGGCCTGAGAACCTTCATTTGTGGTTCTTCCAACTCGAGGCGCAGTTCAGCCTCGCGCGGATCGTGGACGACAACACAAAATACAGCTACATAGTAGCTTCGATCGAACCTAGGTATTTGAGTATAGTGAGTGACATTGTAAGTAACCCTCCGTGCAAAGATAGGTACGACACCCTGAAAGCAGCCATGATGAGCCGCTGCGGAGATTCAGAGAAAAACCGACTAAAAAAACTCCTCTCAGGCATACAATTAGGTGACAGAACTCCATCCACCTTGCTCAGGGAAATGCAGGCCATGGTAGGTAACACGCCGGTAAATCAAAATATACTAAAACACCTATGGTTACAGCAACTACCGCATAACACACAAGCAATTTTGGCAGTAGGCACTCACACCTTAGTACAGGCGGCCGAAATCGCGGATAAAATCCACCAGGTGTACAAACCTGTCGAAGTAGCTGCCTTGCATCAACAACAAACCCCCGAACCCAGAGATACGGACCTGGTAAGGGAAATCGCTAGTCTAAGACTTCAGGTAGAACGTCTACAAAACGACTTTACATCGCAGCAGAACAATAGATTCAGAGGTAGAACTAGGTCAAGAAGCCCATTCCCTAGGAACAACCAGTATAGGAATAGGAATAGATCAGGGTCTAGAAACAGGGAAGACAGCGACATGTGTTTCTACCACTACAAATTCGGCAAACGCGCTTTTAAATGCATTCCTCCCTGCAAATTCAACAAATCTAAACAGGGAAACGAGACAACCAGCCAGAACTAACGGCGTCTGCACTGGTAGTAGAGAGCCGTTTACACGTCATAGACAGAAAAACTGGCCAATCCTTTTTGGTAGACACAGGATCACAGGTATCAATCGTCCCTTAACTCAAAAATACCACCATCACGAACAAAAACCAAACAAACTTAGAATTATACGCGGCAAACGGGAGCAAAATATCAACCTTCGGCACATCAATCCTTTCATTGGATTTAGGCCTTAGAAGGAAGTTCACTTGGAACTTTATTATTGCCAACATTCCAAGGGCAATTATAGGTGCAGATTTTCTGCAACATTTCGACTTATCGGTAGACCTTAAGAAACGCCGTCTCGTGGACAATACCACAAACCTTACAATAGGAACCAAATTAGCTAATACACCTCAATCGTCGGTATCCCTTCTAGACTTGCAAGACGAATACCAAAAAATGCTTGCAGAATACCCAGACTTGACAAATATCAACAAGAAAGAAGGTCCCATAAGACATAACACGATACATTACATAGAAACTAAAGGCCAACCCGTTTTCGCAAAACCCAGGAGACTTTCTCCCGAATTATACACTATCGCAAAGAAAGAATTCGAGAAAATGATTGAGAGGGGCATTTGCAGACCGTCCAGCAGCAACTGGGCAAGCCCCTTACACATGGTAAAAAAATCTGATGGCAGCTACAGGCCATGTGGCGACTATCGGCAACTTAACAAGGTCACCATCCCCGATAGATATCCCTTGCCACATATCCATGACATTACTAACAATTTACACGGTGCCAGAGTTTTCTCCAAACTAGATTTGGAGAAGGCTTATCACCAAATCCCTGTGCACCCAGACGACATAAAAAAAACCGCCATAACCACCCCATTTGGTCTCTTTGAATTCCCCAAGATGAGTTTTGGTCTCTGTAACGCCGCCCAGACGTTCCAGCGACACATAAACGAGCTCACAAGTGGTCTCGAAGCGTGCTATCCGTATATGGATGACATTTTAGTAGCGTCAAAAGACGAAGAATCACATAAAGTCCATTTGAGAAAGTTGTTTGAAAGACTAGCAGCATATAATGACAATAAATCCTAGCAAATGTAAGTTCAATAGAACTCAAGTTATTTTTTTAGGTCACCAAATAAGCGCTGATGGCATCAAACCACCAGAAGACAGGGTCCAAGCCATCAGGAGATTCCCAAAACCAAAAACTATCTCAGAGCTGCGTACATTTCTGGCCACTATGAACTTCTACCGCCGCTTTCTTCCAAAAGCAGCCCACAAAATGGCAGCATTGAACGATCTTCTCAAAGGTGCTAAGAAGAAAGACAAAAGACCAGTACCATGGACTCCAACCCTCGAAAACGACTTCGAAAATCTCAAAGAAGAATTAGCACTTAACACATTGTTAACCTTCCCAGATCATCAAGCACCGTTGAGTCTATGGACAGACGCCTCAGACACAGCCATAGGCAGCGTAGTCCAACAGTACCAAGAACAAACATGGCGTCCCATTGCATTCTTCAGCAAGAAACTAACCACTACACAACGAAGATACTCCACCTTCGACAGAGAACTATTGGGAATTTACGAATCAGTGAAACATCATAGACACCTACTAGAAGGAAGAAACTTCACAATCTACACGGACCATCGTCCGCTGACATATGCCTTCACAAAGAAGCCAACAGCCAAAGAATCGCCCAGACAAGTAAGATCCCTTGATTATATCAGCCAGTTTACAACAGACATCAGACATGTCTCTGGCGAAAAAAACACGACAGCAGACATGTTGTCACGAGTAGAGGAAGTATGGACACCTCAAGCAATAAACCTAGAAGAACTAGAGAGAGAACAAAAAAAAGACAAAAACCTCACCAATCTACTAGCAAACAACCCCACATCGCTCAACCTGAAAAATCACAAGATCCAGGGCCACTCCATAATAGTAGATGATCAAGGAGACAACTGGAGACCCTACATTCCCAGCACACTAAGGAAGAGATTCTTCCTCAACGGCCATAATCTATGCCACCCAGGAATAGCAGCCACATTGCGCACATTGAAACCAAAAGGGATATGGGAACATTTCAATACAGACATCAAACAATGGACCAGGTCTTGTGAAGAATGCCAAAAAAACAAAATCCACAAACATACGAAAACAGAAATCGGCAATATTAGAATGCCCAGAGGCAAATTCGAAGATATCCATCTGGATCTCATTGGTCCACTTCCACCAGCAGAAGGAAACAGGTATTGCCTGACAATAATCGACAGATTCTCGAGATGGGCCGAAGTTGCTCCTCTGAAGAACATTACCTCAATCGACATAATCAAGAGCATACTAGACCAGTGGATCTCAAGGTATGGAATACCTCATAAGATCGTAACAGACCAAGGAAGACAGTTCATATCCAGTGAGTTCAAAACTTTCTGCAAAAACATGGGGATCAACCACGTAAAGACGACACCTTACCACCCACAAGCCAATGGGATGATAGAGAGGTTACACAGAACCCTCAAGACAGCCTTAAAAACCCACTTACCAACACCGTGGACAGAGGCACTACCACTAGTCCTTTTAGGAATAAGGACAGCCGTCAGAGAAGATCACCCAGTCTCAATAGCAGAAATGACGTTTGGCACAACGCTCAAGGTACCAGCAGACTTGCTACAAGAGCCAGGCACTTACGTAGATCCCACCTCTTACGCCAGCATCCTAAGAAGCAACCTACAAGCCTTGCAACCTAGACCAGCTGTTCACAGAACCTCCAGATCTGTCTTCGTCCACCCAGACCTAAAAAGTAGTCCAAAGGTCTTCCTGAGAAATGACAGAATCCACAAATCGTTGGAGCCCAACTACGAAGGACCATATCAAGTCCTAACCAGGCAGGACAAGACCGTCACCATCCAAACAGGACGTGAACAGAAGACGGTATCCTGGGACAGATGCAAACCGGCCTACTCATGCATAGATCCACCACACTATGACGACCGGGGAGCACCGAAGCCAGACGAGAGCCAACCACCACAATACACCACCAGAAGCGGCAGGAAGGTCAGGTTTAGGATCACATCGAGGTCTTAACCTGTCAAGACCTCTGGGGGGGGACTGATGTGGCGGTATGTGGCAACACGCAACTCCCACCTTCACGCGACCGATCGACCGGCCGAACGACAGATCGCGAGGCGACACGAACCAGTTTCGTTCCGCCCGCGCCCCGCTACACTTGTGTCGTACTATTAAATTTTCTTAGACGCACTCTGCGTATCATCATTTTTATTTGTGAAATTTATTTATTATTCATTAATTGTAATTTGTGATCGTTAATATACATGTAAGTACCAAACACCAGTATCTCTCATTTCTGAAACCTGATTCCACAATCCTTCTTATCAGATCCTCAATCTGATACGGGGGATAGAATTTTGATGAGAAATTGTTATAGAAAAATACACCTTCTGATAGTTAAGTTCTTTAAGCCTAATCATTCATTTATTCTTTCATTTGGAGTCAATCTTAGATACACAAAGGTGAACGCCGAACGACTGGCATACCTATATATACCTAGTCAACCTTTAGGTGGCCAAGACCGGCCCCTAAAATCTGTAACATTTGAGTTACCCAGCCCACAACCATTGGTTGGGACCAAGTGTGTTCCATTGGGAAAAAAGATTAACTCATCAGTTTCTTTTTTGTTATTTAAATTTGTTTGTTGAGTTAATTTTGGGGAGGGGGTGGGCTTAATTCTGTTGTATAAAGTCATTGTTTGACGGTGGGAAGATGGTGGATTTGTAGTCGTTTTTGAAGAGTATGTGTTTTTAGTTGATGGGATACATCTTGATGCCTCTGCGAACGATATGTTCTGTTCAGTCATTGTTGTTTTTATCGATTTTTGTCTAGACAATTCAGGGCATACCATACTTGTTGCCACATGAGGGCCTGAACAATTGCAGCAAGTTATATTTGTGTTAGTGCAATTTTCTCCGGGGTGTTGTTCAGAGCATTTGAAGCACCGGGGTTGAGATCGGCATTGAGTTTTCGTGTGTCCATATCTACAGCAGTTCCAGCATTGTATCGTTGGGAATTCGTATTTTTCGACGCGTATGGAGGTATAAGCCAGAAAAATTCTTTCGGGAAGTTTCTGACCATCAAATGTGACCACGACTGTCCTTGAGGGTTTCCAAGATGGAGGATCAGAAGTTTTGTCTTTAAAATTCAACCTTCTGCATTTTAATACTCTACCAAATCCATTAGGGCTTTCCAAGATGTTAGTAAGGTTTTCATTTGAATATTCATCTCCTACTGGAATTCCACGGATTAGACCCATTCGAGAGATGCTGTGTGTGGGGATGAAGCACTTGTATCCTTTAGTCTGGAGGATGGAGTTTTTTAGGAGGGAGTTTGCGAAAAATGCAGAATTAAATTCCACAGAGATTTTGTTCCTGCCCAGTCCCTTCAGGGATCCCATCACTATACCCTTAATAGATATTTTTTTCAACTCGTTCCCGAAATCTATCGGGTGTAGGAAAGTTTTTAGGTCTTGTGATTCCTTCTGTGCGTGAACAATGTACGGGCCAGGGTCTGAAATTTCGTAATATTGCCTTGTTGCAGATACGTGGATAGGGGCAGTCTGGGTCTGTTCAGCCATTAGGTTGTTGTTGGGGTGGTGAGTTGTAGGGAGGGATGTTTTCTTGGTGGGCTGGGAAGGAATCATAGGCTCATCTTCAGTAAAAGAGATCATTTGTCCCTTTCTCTTAAGCTTTCTCACGGTAGAAATGGAGACATATTCAGCTGGAGAAGTTGGAATTTCAAAGTCTGGAACCGTTATCAGTGAATCATTATCCGAATCGGGGTCATCGGGTGGTTTTCCTTCGTCCGGCGGTTTGTCTTTCATTTTGGATTTAAGGAATGGTGTGACTTACCAAGATAAGTACAGAAAGATTTCACACACTGATTGGATTAATATAGGAAAACAAAAAGGTTATTTACGGTTGAGAATTAGTATAAAACTAATTATTTTTTGGGTTATATTAACACACGTGCCACAGGTTCAAAGATGGCGGCCTTCAATCAGTTGCACCGTTGATCGAAATAAAAACTACTAAACATTCTTGCCAATGCCTCAAAAACTACCAAAAAAGTAGGAAACTACCAAATCTGGTCACACTGCCTCACTGCCCCACCAAACATCACACAAAACGAAAAAAGCCTATTTGACAACCTTACAGCTGTCAACTTAATCATAGAGTATTTCATTAGTTTGTGCGCATGCGTATTTTCATCCCTGCGTTTTCTACCCTTTAGACCAGGGGTCTCCAAACTTTCCAGCCTTAGGGCCATACTGATTACTCCAGTAAGTTCCGAGGGCCAAAACCATATTATCATTGTTGCCGGTGGTAAAAAGTGAAATAGTCTACTGATGAAAAAAAAAAGTCCGAAAAAGTACGCAACGTTTAAAAAAGGCTGCAAATCGGACTAAAGTCCGCAAAACGGCAACACTGCATATTATTAATTTTCCTGTCATTAT
The DNA here is from genome assembly GCA_947579605.1 of Athripsodes cinereus. Lineage (NCBI taxonomy): Eukaryota > Metazoa > Arthropoda > Insecta > Trichoptera > Leptoceridae > Athripsodes > Athripsodes cinereus. The sequence goes on along the minus strand of OX388308.1, from coordinate 9,108,760 downwards.
CTGTAATTTCTAGATTAGTCTTAGAGTACGAGCCATGACGAGCGGCTAATGGCCATACAAATAATCTGACGTGTTCACACAAAATAAAAAAAAATATAAAATAAATAAATAAATAAATAATTATGTAATAAAGAAAATATTTACATTAAAATAATTGTTAATCCTTTGTTGCTCGGGTTAACCGCGAGGGCACGACCCTCAGCGATTGTAGAACAATTAACACACGTGTATATATATATTTTGAGAATCCAGTCCAAACACTTTGGCTGTAGCACACAAATTAATAAAGTTCCAGATGAAGGAAAAAAAATCACTGTATAGGTCACTCGATTAATATATTATGAGAGTTCAGTCCAAACACTTAAGCTGTAGCACACAAATTAATAAAGTTCCAGATGAAGGAAAAAAAAATCACCGTTGGTATAGGTCACTCGATAAATCACTTCCAATTACTTCGCAGGTAGGTATTTGTATAGCGCGGATACCTATCAAACAAGACGAGTACAAGAGATAATGTATCCTTGTCACGCGGTCTGGTGTTACGAGACTTCTGAACGCTTGACCTTGAAGTGCGCTGGCTTATATAGCTCTCCGTGGCGATAAACAGAGACAGAGCGAATCGCTCCGTCTCTATCCATGTTCTGGTACCTTCTTCAATGTGTCATGAAATGAATATATACAAGACGGTATATATTATTTTTATATACCTAGATCGAATATTTGTAGTAGGTAATTAATTTGGGAATGAGGCAATCTCAAGTGGTTGTTGAACACAACTATCTATGTAGGGGACAGATACAGGTATATTTCGGTGTGTGTCAGGAAGAGATGGATGTAGTTTTTTTTTTTGTTGCTTTGGGTCGACATTTTCAGGGTCTGAAGACAGAGTACTTATTACTCTTGGCAGTTTAGTTTTGAGCCTGGGAGAGGTGGGACTCAATCATATTAATCTCAGTGTTTGAATTCGATATATTTTAATATTTATTTACCCACCTTCGTAGTAGTTAGTACATTATTTTTTAGTGATATTTCCACAATTGGGAATATATAAAGATCATCCTAAATTACTTTTAATTAGCATTTAAAATCCGTGATGCTGCCAGCTGTCTAAGATAAGATTTTCTTTTAATATTATTAATTTATTATTTATATCTAGGTGTTAGGATACTCTCAGGATGTCTGTTGTCTACAAGGCAATATTTGTACTCAAGGATTTATTATTTTACGGATTTTGAAAACGAAGGAATTATGTGTTATATGTACATTTATTTTCAGTATATTTGTATGTATGTATGTACTTGTTACCGATTTTATATAGCGCCGCCCGACACACCTACAACTAGACCGATGGCAGTGGCGTACCGATATTATATTTTCATTTAATTTATTTTACCATAACGAAAGATTACGCAGTTTGGAGAGAAGTTGTCTGTTGAGCAGGATATTATTTGATTATTAATTTAATTACATATTTTATCATCGGATGTCATTTGTATTCTACGAACTTACTGGATTTTCTACTATTCAACATGCTGTAGTCGCTGCGATATCATGGAAGGAACAAATTTGACATTTTGCATGACACTAATCATAAGTAATATTTATGTATTTATTGGTCTTAATATATTTTTATTTGACTTACATGATACCTAAATTCACCTCACCATAAATATGTAGTATTTTATAGCTAAATCTTGTCGAGATTACCTTATGGATATGGATCCCTTCTGCCTATCGACACTAGACTAGCTACCTTGTGTCTATAGTGTGGGTTTGATCTATTCGTAACCACATATTTATCATTATTATTATACAATTATGCACGAGACGTATTATGTACTTTGTAGAAACATATAGGTACTATATACTAACAATTCCAGTCCTAATCCTGCTTCGAAATGTAGGTGTACCGTTAGCAAGCCCTGCTCCCCTCTCTTCGATTCAGCTTTCGAGACAAGGGTCAATACTGGTCTTGCCCCGTTTCCCGCCAGGGTCCAAGACAAAGCTTCTTAACATATATTTATAATTATTCTTATTATATATAGCTGCATGTTCAAATGAGTATACATATTATATATTATTTTATATATTCGGTGTAGATTAGTGCACTCGGGCTCAAAGTACGGCATGGCGAGTTTTGAGACGTGAGGGAGCGAAGGTGGCGCTCCTTTAGCATGGACATAGCATGCTTTCCATGCACTAACATGGTAGTTAGTCTCTGAAAATGATGTCATAGCAATTGTGTTGAAATTTAATTAATATTCAAAAGTAGTAAAGTTATGTTTTGGGTGCGCCACTGTCCTTTACGACGCAACGAATTAGTAGGTATGTTGTAGAACATATGTACATACATCGGCTATAGAAACTATGAAATGGTTATCTTATGTAGGGACATAGATCGGCAACCAGTTACCATACAACATTCTCGTAATGATATAGAATAATATTATTTGAATTTTATGTTATGATGATTGTTATGTTATATTTTGTTATGTTTTATTATGCTCTATTTTTATTATGTTATTTTACAGTATCTCAAGGTAAGTGATCTGACGTCAAAGTTGATCTCAGAGTTAATATGTATCAAAATTTATGTTTAAATTGTTTTATTGATTTTGTGATTTTGTTGTTCTTTTTGATTATTGAAATGTATATTTCAGGTGACTTATTTTGCGTTCTAAAAATACACAACGTAGGTAAAATTATCGTCAAAACACAACGTACTGGGTCCAAATCTATGAAAATAGTTAATAGATAAATCGAGACGATCACGAAAGGCCAAAATTCGTTGATTAATTCAATTAGGAATGCGATATTTCGTACGTATATTTGCAACAATGCGAAAATTCATACAATTCTTAGCTAGTCGGATAGGGATGTAAATTCTAGTTTGGGAATCATTTATTACAGTAGGTATAGTTTAGAAGCTAGGATGTTGCAAATTCGGAGCTTAGAATGGTTTAAAATAGGTAGGATCATCACAAATGGTGCCTTGGACCAGGATATTATGTCTGTCATTGCAGACATAAACTGGGTTTTTACGGAGTAGAAGTGGGTTTTGGGTTTGCGATGATAAATAACTAAAATCATGAATATTGGAGGGGGGGGGAGCATAAATGGTTTTTGAGGAGTAGAACTGGGTTATGGACAGAGGAATGTGTTTGGTTTTTGAGGGGGGGGATAAAATCTATTCTTGGAAGATGTAGTGAGAAAATTGGTTGATGATTTTACTTCGAGAACCGCGGGTTGGTTACCCATGGATTATAGTGTTAGGCAAGTTCGGCAACATATTATATTTATGTTTGGCTATCTATAGGTATATATCTTACATTATGCATAAGAATAGTGAACCCTTAAGAGTTCGTTCGGAATTATGTCCTTATGAATAGTCTAATAAAGAGCGCTTGTGATTCAGGTATAAAATTGGATAGGTATATATATGTTGAAATCCTGAATAGTTCTTTATTTTATTCAATAATGTATATAGGTACCAAAAATATGTACTTTCATAAGAAGATTGGGTGTTAGAAAAATGTTATATTATATTTTCAAACAAACTAGTAAACGTGAATATTATGTATGTGTAGTGTATTTTATGTATATGGGTATATGACTAGAGCTAATAGGATTTTTAGATATTATAGTACATATGTGGGTATTATTATTGCTTGAGAGATATAGTCTAAACATCTTATTTGTAACTTAAGTGTTTTGTTTTTAAACTTTAAGAATTCTGTCAAGTTAATTATTTGGGGTGTGAAATAAATTTATGGTTGAGGTATGAATGGTGAATATATTATTGAGTTTGAAATAATATTAAACCGGATTTTAAAATTATCGGATGACGTACCATCATATATGCATGGAGCGGATAAGAAGGCAATAACCGAATGATTATTGATTATGATTACGGCTATGTGTTAAACGGTTAGCTGGAAGAAATAGGGAATCTTCATTCTAACAGGCTAGGGGAGGGGGGATGATCGGCTAAGGAGAGAGACAGTCTACACGGAAAACATACTCTTTTAAACCAGGGGGGGGGCATTCCAGAGTCCGGGGCTTGGAAAACGTTGGAACTCTTTGTGTACCCTGAAAGGTGGTATCTATCATTTCAAAATTGAGGACTGGAAGAAGAAACGAATTTATGGAAATGTTCTAAGAAGAAAAGAGGCTGGCGTTCGCTGATATAACACATCATATCCTTCAAATAGAGAAATAAGATGTGCAACCTATGAATCTTAGGATATAATAATGATTAAAACGTTATATTATTTTAAACCAAGAACGAGATAGGAAATAATATTATTACTGGAATGACAAAAAACTATACGGTATATTGTAGTACCTAACGGGACCATGGAGCAGCGCCAAATACAAATCGTCTTTTTTATTATTATTATTACTATACAATCAGTGGGTTTTATACTGTAGGACTGATTTTATGATATTGTCTGAATGGGACAAGGAAATCTGAGACATAAAGTATACGAAGTTATATAAAAAGTATTTAGGTTGAATATCTGTTGGTAGGATAACAACATGTTTTACTTGCAAGGAAACTTAGAAAGAAGTTTGTATATAGCAATGATACAAATTTAATTGGAAACCAGAAGGGTGATAGATAAGATTGCGTAGCATTGGATCATCTCTGTCAACTCGAAAAGGAGTGGTGTGCAATAACATAAGTCGCTGAAGAGAAGTAATTTGAGAAGAAAGGACAACGCTATGATGTACAAGTTTGAGAATCGCTTGTGGATCTATAGATGTCACGAATGGAATAAACTATTTAGTGTGTTATAATTTTAAATTGTGGTGTCAAATATTATAATATTATTATTCAATAGTGTTAGAGTGAAGTTATTTCCCTTAAATGTGAATTATGAAGTGTTTAGTTTTAATATTATTTTACAAGTGGAACGAATATTATGATATGTGCATATGGAGTTACAATTGTGTGTATTATATTTAGTTGTGTGTGTGATATAGTTTGGAATAGATAAGTGTTTTTTTTTTCAGGACTTTTGAAATGAATGAGGACGATTCATATATATATACCTAATATGTAGGTATATACATTAGGTGACTGTTATATTGGATACAAGGGAAATTCTATATACCTATTATAGAATAACATATTGGGATGTATTATGTAGATATTGTCAATGCAACTCGTTTAAATATTGTGTTATGTATCTTATATGCTTGAATGTGCGTAAACACATTGAGGGAGGGGTTCCCACCACTTACCCCTGGATGTTCAAGAACATAGTACGTTATCTTTCTCTTGATTATTTGTGGTATTATTATGGGTGATTTATTTTACGTAATTATAGGTATTTTGAGTTAGCTGTTCGCGTTTGATGTTATTTAGGCACATTGTCAACACATTATCACGCATTTTGCTGGTTAGCTGGAGGATATTGCACTACTTGTAGAATTATGTGGCTTGATTACGTGGATCGAATTCTTATGGACGGCCGCGTGTTGAGTAAGAGAAATCGGTATGCATTGTGTGAGGGATTGTAAGGCAGTGATGGAGGCGAGGGATGTGTGCCAAGATAGAAGGATTTGTCGTTTGGTTCTCTCTGTCTACCCCATCTGAGACGCAGCGTGATGGTGCTGAGAGATGAATGGTTATTTAGGATGGGTTGCCGGTGGAGAGTTGGTCTCCCACTTTCTTCCGTGAGTTTTCGGGTGTCCTGTGGGAGGACGGGTGTTCTAGAAAATTAAGACATTTAGCATCTTGGATACGATGAGGTTTGCCGCCGTTTTTGAGTGTCTTGAATTTGTGTCGGTACGGAGAGGACGATTTGCGTATCTATTTGTGTGCTGCAGGACTACTGGCTGCATCGGCAAAGGAATCATGGATATGAGACATCTGGCGAGTAGTACAAGATTGGTGTTACCAGCGAATTGGATCACCCTGAAGAATGCATATATGGACTATAGGGAACCACAAGTACTATGGATAATTATAATGATGTGTGAATATGATCACATGAAACGAATTTTAACAAAATGCAACTTGGATATTTAAGTATTGGGACAAACTTGTTATTACTATTTTATGTTCTATAGATGTGATGACATAAAATAATAACGAAACTCGAAATAATAAAATATAACAGAATATTAAAATATTATGTTATGTTGGGACAATAATATTGAACGAGTATTTCTCAAGTGGATGCGTTTGGGGATTATAATTATTGATGACTTGAATAGAGGAGCACAGCTGACGAGGTACCTACGACCTAGCGGAATAAACAGGGACGGACTCGAAAGTTGGAATTAAATAATTATGAAAAATAATTAGAAAATAAATAATTGTTTGTGAGATAATGCCTCATCCATTTTGTCTTCAGCATGATCTCAAAGGGGGGATGTCATGAAATGAATATATACAAGACGGTATATATTATTTTTATATACCTAGATCGAATATTTGTAGTAGGTAATTAATTTGGGAATGAGGCAATCTCAAGTGGTTGTTGAACACAACTATCTATGTAGGGGACAGATACAGGTATATTTCGGTGTGTGTCAGGAAGAGATGGATGTAGTTTTTTTTTTGTTGCTTTGGGTCGACATTTTCAGGGTCTGAAGACAGAGTACTTATTACTCTTGGCAGTTTAGTTTTGAGCCTGGGAGAGGTGGGACTCAATCATATTAATCTCAGTGTTTGAATTCGATATATTTTAATATTTATTTACCCACCTTCGTAGTAGTTAGTACATTATTTTTTAGTGATATTTCCACAATTGGGAATATATAAAGATCATCCTAAATTACTTTTAATTAGCATTTAAAATCCGTGATGCTGCCAGCTGTCTAAGATAAGATTTTCTTTTAATATTATTAATTTATTATTTATATCTAGGTGTTAGGATACTCTCAGGATGTCTGTTGTCTACAAGGCAATATTTGTACTCAAGGATTTATTATTTTACGGATTTTGAAAACGAAGGAATTATGTGTTATATGTACATTTATTTTCAGTATATTTGTATGTATGTATGTACTTGTTACCGATTTTATATAGCGCCGCCCGACACACCTACAACTAGACCGATGGCAGTGGCGTACCGATATTATATTTTCATTTAATTTATTTTACCATAACGAAAGATTACGCAGTTTGGAGAGAAGTTGTCTGTTGAGCAGGATATTATTTGATTATTAATTTAATTACATATTTTATCATCGGATGTCATTTGTATTCTACGAACTTACTGGATTTTCTACTATTCAACATGCTGTAGTCGCTGCGATATCATGGAAGGAACAAATTTGACATTTTGCATGACACTAATCATAAGTAATATTTATGTATTTATTGGTCTTAATATATTTTTATTTGACTTACATGATACCTAAATTCACCTCACCATAAATATGTAGTCTTTTATAGCTAAATCTTGTCGAGATTACCTTATGGATATGGATCCCTTCTGCCTATCGACACTAGACTAGCTACCTTGTGTCTATAGTGTGGGTTTGATCTATTCGTAACCACATATTTATCATTATTATTATACAATTATGCACGAGACGTATTATGTACTTTGTAGAAACATATAGGTACTATATACTAACAATTCCAGTCCTAATCCTGCTTCGAAATGTAGGTGTACCGTTAGCAAGCCCTGCTCCCCTCTCTTCGATTCAGCTTTCGAGACAAGGGTCAATACTGGTCTTGCCCCGTTTCCCGCCAGGGTCCAAGACAAAGCTTCTTAACATATATTTATAATTATTCTTATTATATATAGCTGCATGTTCAAATGAGTATACATATTATATATTATTTTATATATTCGGTGTAGATTAGTGCACTCGGGCTCAAAGTACGGCATGGCGAGTTTTGAGACGTGAGGGAGCGAAGGTGGCGCTCCTTTAGCATGGACATAGCATGCTTTCCATGCACTAACATGGTAGTTAGTCTCTGAAAATGATGTCATAGCAATTGTGTTGAAATTTAATTAATATTCAAAAGTAGTAAAGTTATGTTTTGGGTGCGCCACTGTCCTTTACGACGCAACGAATTAGTAGGTATGTTGTAGAACATATGTACATACATCGGCTATAGAAACTATGAAATGGTTATCTTATGTAGGGACATAGATCGGCAACCAGTTACCATACAACATTCTCGTAATGATATAGAATAATATTATTTGAATTTTATGTTATGATGATTGTTATGTTATATTTTGTTATGTTTTATTATGCTCTATTTTTATTATGTTATTTTACAGTATCTCAAGGTAAGTGATCTGACGTCAAAGTTGATCTCAGAGTTAATATGTATCAAAATTTATGTTTAAATTGTTTTATTGATTTTGTGATTTTGTTGTTCTTTTTGATTATTGAAATGTATATTTCAGGTGACTTATTTTGCGTTCTAAAAATACACAACGTAGGTAAAATTATCGTCAAAACACAACGTACTGGGTCCAAATCTATGAAAATAGTTAATAGATAAATCGAGACGATCACGAAAGGCCAAAATTCGTTGATTAATTCAATTAGGAATGCGATATTTCGTACGTATATTTGCAACAATGCGAAAATTCATACAATTCTTAGCTAGTCGGATAGGGATGTAAATTCTAGTTTGGGAATCATTTATTACAGTAGGTATAGTTTAGAAGCTAGGATGTTGCAAATTCGGAGCTTAGAATGGTTTAAAATAGGTAGGATCATCACAAATGGCAGGATAAAATAATATGTGTTTTTAATTCAGACTGATTTATAATATGATAAAATATAGGATGATCATAGTAGGTATGTTGTTTCTTCGTTCTTGATGCTACAGCTGGTTTTCAGAATATAATCATTAAACAATATTATTTACATCGGAATCATGCCACAAATACATACGAAACTTATCCTTTTATATGTGAAATTATTTACAATAATTTTTCATCTAGATATCCATGTTCAAAACACAATTAATTTAATTAAATTCATATCCATATTCTTTTGATATGTTTTAGTTAGTTTTTTTTTTTTTTTTATATCCATATTCTTTTGATATGTTGTATTATTTTTTTTAAAAAACAATCTTAATTAATCTGGATTATCGTAAAGTTGGATCTTATTATACAGATATAATTAACTGAGCAGTATCAATTTACAATTTACATACGTGACCTACTTTAAATATCAAAACATCTCAATTGTTACATACATAATATACTATTGAATCATATAATATTATTGGTGTACACCCCTCTCATGATTTAGTATTTATTTACATATCAAATATTGTCATTTCTTATAATATGAAATTATTTACATACGTCTTTAATCGAATTAATTATTACCATTGTTTTAAAATATGCAAAGCTTTCTTTATACCTATTCCAGACAAGATATTTAGTCCAAACTATATTTTACAATACAGTGACCATATCTCCTAAGTCATGTGACTTGATTTATACAACTACGTAATTATTATAAAATTAATTCTTCAGTACCATTAAATACTAACTACTATATTATTTACATTTTTACATATTTACACATTTCTTTCGTACTCAATTACTTACTATATGCAATATTATCAGAAGGTAGGTATATTATTTATCTCTTATATGATCCAATTCATTATTACATACATCATATCAAAATATATACAAAATAAATTTAAAACATATTGATAAAGGTACCTAGCGCGGACAGTCATTACTATTATACAGATGCAAAAACAAAACATTTCGCCAAACAATAGAGAATATCATAAAGCCATTAGTATTTTTGTAGAAAGAGTTACAGCAAAACAAAATTACCCAGTTGCTTAGTGGGTAGTCACCAGAACTCTTTTTGTTCTATGGGATAGTTATAATCCTGCCATTGTTTATTTAACTTTCACTAATACGTACAATAGTATCTAAGTGCAGGTAGATATACAGGTACATAAAAATAGATGCATCAATATTTGGATTTTTCTAGACTTTCTTGCGAACTCTATTATTTGAAATAAATATTCCCGTATCAACAAAACAATATTATATTCATTATAATGTTTTCCGTCATAACTAATTAGCAATGCATATCAAGGTATAAGAAATATAAAAAAAAATTTATTTACTATTTACTTATTTCAAATTTTCTTTCACAATATTATTTTACTATAATTTTTTTTAAATTTTATATTTGATAGTAAATGACCAAGGTTATGACCTTGAAATTCTAGACGACCTTATACTTTGGAAAAAGTCAGAGTAAAAATGATTTAATATATAATGAAATTAAGTAAACATCACTTAATAAATGTAAAAAAAACATGTAATACATCTAGAAGGAACCTGGAGGCTTAAAAGTAATGAAGAAATTCGCTCCACAACTAAACATATAAAACAAAAAAAAAATAAAAAAAATAAACAACCTTTCATCACAAGTGAGATCAGATCCCGAAGATTGGCATGGATTGGCTACGTCGTTAGATCCGGAGAAGAAAGGGCGACTAAAGGTATTCTACAGAGTATACCCGAGGGCAGGAGACCGTTAGGCAGACCAAGACAAAGATTGTTGGATAACATCAACCGAGATCTGGAGGAGCTCAATTCTAAAGACGACTGGCAGTCCATTGCTCAGGATAGAGGCAAAGGTTCTACAAGGGCTATTCGGCCATCGGAAGTAAGTAAGTAATACATCTAGCCCTCAAATTCATAGATAGGTAGTTATAATTATTTAGTTACATGGATATATATGTGAAAACAAATAATATCGATGTAAATTAATTCTTACCTTATAAATATAATGTACTAACGGGCTGTTTCACCACCTCTGGATAAAGTTCTAGATAACAATCCTTAGGATAAATTAATCTACAAGATAAACTGAAGCGAGCGTTTCACCACCTACAGATTTCTTACGGATTGCTATCCGCCAGATAGCAGTGGCAACGTTGTAATTTCATGAGTTTTTTGCATGAATGTATGCACGTAGGTAGGAATATATCGTTCGTTGCCTAGGAATATATCTAGGCAACGCACATGTAAACAAATTTTGACAGTTTAACACTATCTAAGACTTATCGGCCGGATAACTTATCTGGAACTTAATCTATAGGATAGCGCTGTCAGGGAGTCGTGAAACGCATTTTTCGTTTTATCCGTTAGATTTGTGTTGGATTGTCTATCTGGCACTTTATCCAGAGGTGGTGAAACAGCCCGTGAGTTATCGTAGTTATCAAGCGAAAGCGACCCGTAATTATAATATTGACATCTTCTCAACTCATCTTTTATAATACTTTTCAAAATTAATTTTATTTATAAAATTGTTGTGGGTAGGTGTGTGTGCCTGGACAATCCAAAACAAACACTTTCTTTAGAAATATTAAAATGCAGGTAAAGCAAATAGATATTTTAAAATCAACATTAAAAATACTGGGAATATCATGTCGGCGACTATGTACTATTATTATTATTGCAATGGGCTATTTTAAATAATAATTAATAATTGGGGTTTTCAGAAGTAGTGTATCTACTAATAAAAGGCAGATCATAAAATCAAAACAAACGCATTTATTGTAAGTAGATGGAGCAGAAACAAAAGAATGTATGCTTGTAAAGATTTGTTAGTAGGATTAAGGACCTGAACGTTTATTTCTAATGCACTGTTTATTATTGTTATGGATTAGAAAGCAAAATGTATTTCTATTGTAGACAAAATATGTAGTTTAAACACAGACTATTGTCTTATTGTAAAAGAAATAATAAGTGAACAGGTTAGGTATGTGCTTTCTATTGAATTTTTGGGAAAGACGATATTAATCTCTAGGTAAAAATTATGAAACAATAGAAGCGGTTGCCATACGTAAAAACGAAGGATATTTATTTGTTGATATGAATCTATGTAGGTACCTACTTGTAAGATTAGTTGGTAGGTAGATATATGTAAGTACATAGATTGTAATGAGAGTATTGATAATGCAGCAAAGTAATTGAACTTAAAAAAGTATGTTTTATTCAGATTAATTTAACCCTCTGCAACTGAGGTGACTTTTTAGTTATTATTCTGCTGAGGAGTGGTCTGACAGACACTCATTTTAAGTTCCATTATTGCCATTATTCAAAAAGTTTTGATTATTTTTTTAGTTTTTTACGAGTATTCGACATATATGCTGAAACTATTTGAAAAAATTTGGTTTAAAAAAAAAACAGATATAAGGAATTACAAGAAATTTATCAATGCTAATAAAAAATCACCATTTTTTATCACCACGTAGTATCTGACTATAGTCAGCTCCCGCATACAGAGGGTTAATTAACGAAATTCATCGAGTCGCACATGTTGTCTACTATCTAAATATATGTAATATTGCGATACTTTTGTCGATTTGCTTGAGAACAGAAATAATGTTTCTTAAAAAAAATATAGAAGATTGCCTAAACAAACGTCTAAAAATAGCTTAAAAAACATAAACAAACGATTAGCACCAAAAAAAATAATTTATAGAAAAGGGTTAGTCACGTTGAAACCTGCATCAAAAATTTTGATTTTAAAAAAAGTGTATAAAAAGGGCTAAACAAACGATGAAAATAGCTAAACAAACCTAAACAAACGCTGAACAAATGAATGGCATTCAAAAATATTTGATTTTCGAAATGGGTTGTGCCAACTTCACAATTTCGTTTTTTGAAAAATGGGTAGAAAAAGACTAAACAAAAAATAAAAATAGCTTACTTTAGCTCAAATAGCGCTAAACAAACGAATTGCATAAAAAAAAATTGAATTTTCGAAAAGGGTTGGGCACAGTGAAACATGCGCCAAAAAAATTGTTTTTTGAAAAAAGGTAAGAAAAGGGGCTAAACAAACGATGAAAATAGCTAAACAAACCTAAACAAACGCTAAACAAACGAATGGCATCGAAAAAAAGTCGATTTTCAAAATGGGTTGGGCTCCGTGAAGCCAGCACAACCCATTTTGTTTTTTAAAAAAAGGGTAGTAGGTGGGCTAAACAAACGATGAAAATAGCTAAACAAACCTAAACAAACGCTAAACAAACGATTGGCATCGAAAAAAAGTCGATTTTCAAAATGGGTTGGGCTCCGTGAAGCCAGCACAACCCATTTTGTTTTTTAAAAAAAGGGTAGTAGGTGGGCTAAACAAACGATGAAAATAGCTAAACAAACCTAAACAAACGCTAAACAAACGATTGGCATCGAAAAAAAGTCGATTTTCAAAATGGGTTGGGCTCCGTGAAGCCAGCACAACCCATTTTGTTTTTTAAAAAAAGGGTAGTAGGTGGGCTAAACAAACGATGAAAATAGCTAAACAAACCTAAACAAACGCTAAACAAACGATTGGCATTGATAAAAAGTCGATTTTCAAAATGGGTTGTGCCAACTTCACAGACATATATTTCCTCACTGTCTAAAAATTATGCCTTCTATTATTAGGTATCTTCTAATTCTACGTCACATTTGTATTTTCAAGCATTCTGGCTAGGCCTGGACTGGGAAGAAATTTTGGCCCGGGCATTTCAATGTGTTCAAAATTCTAAAGCGGCCCCCTAGGTATCTGCCCGAATGCCTTAATGAAGAGGCGAACTTGCATGCTACCCTCTTGTTATGTTGATATCGAAGATATTAATACACAGAGACCCAACCCACATTTTCTGGTCTACGGATTCCATTTTCGTGACTCTCAATTGCTTTCGATGATATTCCAAGTACACTGCGTTTCTCAATTCGAATTCTTGAAAAATTTGTACTTGCCTTAGCTTCATTTTGTCCTAAAATTTCCCACACCAAAAGCTTACAATGCTACCCTAACTCGGGGGCTTCATGTATATTATTTTATACGTTAAATAAAACACAGTTTCCATGTAATGCTTGGTATCAAGATTTATTATATTCACTCATAAATGCATTTTTACCCGACTACTGGAGAGTTATGAAAAACATTACTCTCCAGTAGTTGGTAATAAATAAAAAAGATACAATGAGATTGAGAAAATGTTTGAAAGAAAATGAGATTATTGAAGTGAAAAACTTTTGTCACATGATACTTGCATATCAATTCAATGAATATTTCAAATAGCATTTTTTAATGCTGCATGCTTGATATTTTTTTTTATATTAAATATATTAAATATGCCGACCGCGGGCCGCGATTTGTGCATCGCTGTGTCAGACCCTTATTAGCTATGCAACCTGTGCTGCCATCTGGTGTGAACCGCGGAAATTGGTAAGAAACCTGGCCATCTGGTGTGGATTGCGAGAATTATTGAGAAACCTGTGCTGCCATCTGGTATGGACTTTTGAAATAGAGTGTTCAGTGCTGCCATCTGGTGTCGGTTTTTGAAATATAGTGTTCAATGCTGCCATCTGGTGTGGAATGCGGGAGTTAGTGAGAAACCTGTGCTGCCATCTGGTGTGCATTGCGGGAATTAAGTATTGCCAGTGTGGAAAAAAATGGTGCCCAAAAATAATTATAAGTGGTGACCAAAAATTAATTCTAGATATGGCAACAATTTCGTGAATATTACTTTTTCTATGAAATGTCACATTTGACAGCAGTGGGGCCTACTTTGTCAATTCTGTGGTTTCGGCAGCTGGGTTCTCTGTATCTTTGTGTGACATTTTTCGATGTTAACGTGGAAAAGCAGTTATTAATATTGACATTTCTATAAATCGCAGTTTGGTTGAGATGCCTTCATTTTATTTTTATTGAAATTTTTTCTCAAGTTATCGTAGGATTCCTGCAGTTACGGCACATTTCACGGGATATAAGTGATTTGTAATTATATATGATAGGAATTCTGTCTTACTTATGCTGCGCAAAAAATGATAAAATAAATACTTTATACCAAGAAGCTAATAATGGACAAACAGTCATCCAAAAGAAAAAATTATTCACGTAAGCCAGCATTTGCCCAATTTTTATTTGTAGTCATAATGGAAGTTTCTGTTATAATGTAAATCAGAGGTTCTCAAACTTCTTTCTCATTTCATTGACCACTTTCAAAATTTTGCTGATTTCGGTGGACCCCCTGCAGCTACATTTCTACGATATTCCCAAAGCTCCACAAAAAATGCTAAAAAGCTTCTTAAAATAATATTATCTGCCCACACTGATAGGTGAAGTCAAGCCAACTTCTTCACTATCGAAACCAGATAAATTTTCGTGAACCCCAGCTATTTCATCACGCCAATGTAAACCCCCGTGGATCCCTGGTGGTCCACCTTGACCACTTTGGGAATCAATGATGTACCTAAATGTATTTTTTTTTGTTTACAGTAAAGGATAAGACAAGCAAGAGACAAAAGATAGAATGTAATTATGGTATAAATTGTTTTCGGAAAAATCCACATCATTTTAAGGAATACTCACATCCGCATTGTAAGTTACACTAAATATATTTTTTTTCTTTTGTACCATTTCAAAGTTTTATATTAGAACGGTTTAGCTTGATTTATTGACAATGTATGCTACAAAAAGCAATATAGCATTGGTGGCCAACCTTTTCAGCAGCCGGGCCAAATTTCAGAACGAGATTTCCTACCGGGCTGCACAACAATATTCTCCATATATGAAACATTTGATAATTTTACTTCACTTTAAAATTTCTACCCCCCGTCACCAAATTTTCAAAATGGTATAGGAATTTAAAATGTTTCAAAACTCCTCAATTTTCTTTAAGAATATTTTCTCAAAATAACTCTTTAAAAAATGTAACAGGTAGGTACTTGTACCGATTACTATAAAAAGTGTGCATATGCTTCGCGGGCCACAAGCAGGCACCCCTTCTAGAAATGTCAAAATATTTATAAATTCACATACCCCTGTTTGAATATACAATGCAATATAGGTAAAATACATTTATACTATTCCCTACAACTATACTATGGCAACCCTGCATGCCTAGTCAAGTACCTACCAACAACACTACCTATGGTAGTACCTACATCTGACATTGCATTTGTCGCTTCCGTACAGCTCGTACATACTACCTAGTTCTCGTATTTTAATGTACATTCTAATTACTACATTATTATTGCGAAAATAATTGGAGTTAAGAGTCTCGGCCTCGTGCATATGAGGTCCATGTTTCAATCCCAGGTGCCAGCAAACTCCCCTTTCATGACGCAAGCTTTAAGCTTACTGTGAAAGATGTATAAAGTTATATTTGGGTTTATAACTTGATCCTTTTATTATTTATCACTATCTGAACACTTTTTCTGTGTCATAAGACACATACTGCATACCTTCACATTCTATAATACTATCACGGCATAGTATAGCCAGCAAACCAGCTGCATGTAATAAATATGCAAGCTGTCCGCTACCTGTCAACAAAGAAAGAAGACATTCAGAATGGGTGGCAAACCTCATTGCCAAATTAAAGATTTTGTTAATTTTACTAGTAGATATTGTACTACACCGTAGTTAGTATTACAAGCAAAAAAATGTTGTGTAGAAAAATACATTTTAGAATTAACTAGTTATACTTACTTAAAATATATCTATGAAAATGAAGCAACAATTCTGTGGTAACAAGGAAAAGGGGCATAAGTCAGTTTTGCAGTATTGAGTTATTCCCTCCACAGAAATGTAGGTATATGTCATACCTCACAAAGTAATAGTGCAGGCGCTGTACATGGGTAGTTGAGTGTGCAAAATATGAGGACCGAGTTCTATGAATGCAGTTTGGTGGAGAATAGCTCAGAGAATAATAATATGGATCTTGCCAGATCATTTTACGGTCCAATTTTTTTTAGCCCCCCCCCCCCTTTAATTTGTATGAAAACCGATGGAGTAGATTAGGGTGTCCCTTATTTGGTCGAAAAAAATTTTTTTTAGTTATTGAAAAGCATACCCTCTAATTGTGTTTATTAGCCTATTACTTACCCAAATACAGAATTTAAGCTTTCTACGTTGATTGGAACCCGTGCCGACAGAGCTTCAAAGTTTTAGAAAAAAGCTGCTTAAAGCGTCTTTTAAATTTAGCTGTAGATCATCACTTAATACCACTATGGTAGCTAAATATTGATGAAAACACAAATTTATATGGAGCATTTCTCATAATTATCAAAAAAAGTTACATAATTGATATTAAATAATTTGGATATATCCTTTAAAAAGTCTCTTTTTTACAGTCTAGGTATATTTTTCTATGTTCATGAAAACTACGTCATAAGAACTGATTCTATTCTTCGTCTGCGGATATCAAACCATGAAAGCTTTGAATTAATTTAACAGCTCTTTCAGCTGTGTCATTCTTCGCTTTTAAGCTAGATATATTTTTTTTAAGCTTCCACAAATGCTACGATTTCTTTATACGAAGATACACCTTCTTGAAGGAAACTGCTGTCAAGTTTTAATTGTGAAAATAAATGTTTGCTCTTGACGGATACAAAATAACTTAAAAATTTTCCTATAAAAACATTAAGGCTGCTTGTAGAATACATAAAAAGAAGATGGTATACCATATTAAATAAATTGAGCACCACTACCTAACATAAAGAGAGCCAGATATCTGTTCCTTAGATCGTTCATATCTCTTACCGAAATCACCAAAGTTTTCTTTTTTTTGTAAATTTTCTACAGTGGTCCCTTTGGTCTGCTCATCAATTTCATCATAAAAATGAAAAGGACGTATATTTCTTTTGACAAATATCACAAAAGGTCGACTGAAATTGTTTTAAGTCGCTTTGGAAATCAGCTTGTCAATTCTTTTGTTACCATTTGTCAAATAAACATTAAAAACAAAACACTCAGGGTGTGGTTATTCGTAAATCCCCGTTGTGCTGCGTGATGTGTACACTGTAAATAGTCTGGGAGAGGACAAATAAAGAACAGAATTTATCAGTTACAATCAGGTCTATTGTTAAACGGTTATTTCTACATAGATTACAAACAGATACAATTGCAATTTACAATATTCTACAGTATAAAAATGAGTATTTTGGACAAGGCGTTTGAGAGAAAGCACCCCTGTGTATGTCTACAATAAAAGTGAGAGAAGTTAGGTTCCAAAAAGTAATATAATGATGAAGTTCCGGGACTCCAGGCGAAGGCCTGGTAAAGGGTTCTCCTCAAAGGGCTAAACGCTCTATGCACGTTCTTGTCGATCAAAGATTATTGTAGGATTACTGTTTAAAAAGAAAGCCTTCTCGCCTCGATGCACTCCCCTAGTCTCGGTAACAGGAGAACTGGGGTTTAGATGAACCAAGGTGTGTATTTACCCAAACTTCCGGCGGTCAGCATGGTGGAATAGCCTTACCAACAGATATCAAAGTGGCTGACCACGCCCTGGCGCTTTGTGTATCCACTGTAAGCACTCAAGAGGTCCGAGAAAGCTGTCTTCGCTCTCGGTCTGGTTCAGGGCACTCAACTAGACACTTATGGTGTCTTTTCCGGCAATTTTACACAAATTTGGTATTTACAGAATATTTAAACTGAGGAGCGTTATTCGGCGTGTCCTATCGGCACGCCATGGCAAAACGGAAAGAGAAAGAGGCATAGATATCACCGTTGAATTTAGCATTTTTATGTTGGTGTCCCTTATTTGCTTACAGTATTGACAACATTGAAGCTAATTATTATTTGTGGTTTTCGATTTTGGCGGGGAATTTGAATCTTTCTATGACATTTAACCTATTTTCTTATGTCAGATGTTTTTGCATCCTGACACATTCCCCCTTCTCGGAAAAGACAAAAGAAATGAACTCAACCCCTAATGAGTTTAAGCGTAGGTGGTTTCTCTCATTTGGTTACAGGAAATCTATGGACATAAAATTCTTATCAATACAGTATTACAGAGTTCAACAATGGTTCATACATTATAATAGTTACAATGAGCAAATTTTCAGCTATTAAAAAGTATCACATGAAATGTTACAAAAATTTGATGCATTTTTCTTGTTATCACTCTATGCCTTATTAAATTGACCATTCACTGCCTAGTAATGTGGCAAGCATCTAGGACTTTTTCACTTGTTGGTTATTATTTTTATTTTATTTCAAAAAATTTTCGTTGTGTTCTTCAAATTATCTTCTTTTTATTTTCTTGCGGCTGTTTTATTATTATTGGTTTGTATGGGTGATTTCTCTCAACTAAATTTTCTTTCAATTTTTCAAAGTTTTCAATTTCTATTATTTTAAAATTATACAACATTTTTGAAATTTTCTTAAACTTATACATTTTTCAATTTTTCTTAAAATTATACATTTTTCAATATTTCCTAAAATTATACATTTTTCAATATTATATTTCTTTTATTGTCACCATTTTGACAATCCTTTCCCCCTCCCAGAAGAGAAAGAAAATTCTGAACACAGTAACAATGGTGTTGGCTTCTCATGGTACCACGTACCAAAGCACAGCACGAAATTACATAAGCAAAACAATGAATTTACCAACATCTTGTGGTTGTTTACCAACCATCCGTGGTGATCAATAGTACAAGGTACTTTTATTGATTCAACACTAAATTTTTACACAAGTTACAACAATTACATATTTAACAATTTTGTGGTTGTTTAGCAGCCACCGTGTTGATCATTGGTACAGGAGTACTTTCAATAATTCAACACTAAATTTTTTACATAATTTTACAAATACAAATTCAACAAATTTGTGGTTGTTTGTCAACCACCGTGTTGATCACTGTTACTGAGGTTTCTCTCAATGATCACAATTTTGTAGTTGTTCAGCAACTACCCATGTTGATCATTGTTACTGAGGCTTCTCTGAATGATTCAACACTGAATTTACACAAATTACACAATTTAATTTCAATTACGTTGTGGTTGTTTATCAACCACCTGTGTTGATCACTGTTACTGAGGTTTCTCTCAATGATTCAACACTAAATTTTCACAATTTTGTAGTTGTTCAGCAACTACCCGTGTTGATCATTGTTACTGAGGCTTCTCTGAATGATTCAACACTGAATTTCTACAATTTTTTCAATTACAGACATTTAAATATTTCATAATTGACAGACAATTATGGAGAAAAGTTTTTAGCGCCTCTTTCCGCTTTGTCATGGCACCAAAAAAGACAAAAAATATGGGCTCTCAGGTAGACAGCATAAGGCTATCGCCTCCACCCTGACAGTTTAAAAATTACAGTATTAAGGTTTTGTTTCGCTTAAGTTTTATCAAACACCTGTAGTCCTTTGATGTAACATTTCTTCGTGAAGTGATAAGTTTCATTTTGGAAATATTCATAAAATGACAATTACAATGCTGGGTCAGCCACTTAAGACAACTGACACAGCCGCAAGTCAGGGATTGAAAAAACCAAGCAATAGAGAAAATTTAAAGAGGGATACTAAAGACTGCAGCCTGCCCCCGCAGAGTCCGCAAAGCGCGCCCCGGCGCGACTCCCCGAAGCGCCAACTCTCGGATGAGAGTTGTGGGTTTGGATGTATTGGTATTTTGAATCAACATGTTTTCCATTTTGTGCATTGTGAAAGTGAAAAAGATTTTCGAAAAGAAAAAAAATTCGAAACGCTCGACAGCAAGAATTTTCAGAAGTAATTCTTGTCAATTGCTGATGAAAGAAAAGATTTCGGAAAAGGAAAACGTAAAAGCGGAATTTTTCGAAAAAACGAAGTGACAAATTTCGAAAAAATTCGAAATGCTCAACGGCAAGAATTTTCAGAAGTAATTCTTGTCAATTGCTGCTGAAAGAAAAGCTTTCGGAAAAGGAAAACGCAAAAGCGGATTTTTCCCGAAAAACTTTGAAAAACGAAGTGACAAATTTCGAAAAACTCGACGGCAAGAATTTCCAGAAGCAATTCTTGTCAATTGCTGCTGAAAGAAAAGCTTTCGGAAAAGGAAAACGCAAAAGCGGATTTTTCCCGAAAAACTTTTGGAAAAAACGGAATGACAAATTCCGAAAAAATTTGAAATGCTCGACGGCAGGAATTTTCAGAGGTAATTCATGTCAATTGCTGATGAAAGAAAAGCTTTCGGAAAAGGAAAACGCAAAAGCGGAAATTTTCCGAAAAACTTTGAAAAAACGAAGTGACAAGTTTCGAAAAATTCGAAATGAGAAAACTTTAATTTTGTGTTTCTGAATTCTCAAGATTTTCTAAAGGTGATGCTGTATCTCCAAAAGTTTTAAAAGTTATGAACAGAATATTTTTTTTTTAATTATTCTTATTTGTGCGCAAATGAAGTTTTTCCACTGAGCGAATTTAAATTTTCATTACTTTTTTCAATTTAAGAAACAATTTGTGAAAAGAATTTAAAAGGATTGATTCGAAAAGAAATTTCAAAAATTTCCGCACAAGTTGCGAAAACCGTGTGATGTCGGCTTTACTAACTATCGTGTGATGTTGGCCTTATGATTTGACGGTTAATGTTACGTACTTTGTTTGCACGTAAGCCAAACTTTGAAACAAACAGATTTTCATCAATAATAAAACCTCTTCAACAATCCACACTGCACAACACAAACACGTCCCATGTTGGGTGCCAGTGTCAAATAAACATTAAAAACAAAACACTCAGGGTGTGGTTATTCGTAAATCCCCGTTGTGCTGCGTGATGTGTACACTGTAAATAGTCTGGGAGAGGACAAATAAAGAACAGAATTTATCAGTTACAATCAGGTCTATTGTTAAACGGTTATTTCTACATAGATTACAAACAGATACAATTGCAATTTACAATATTCTACAGTATAAAAATGAGTATTTTGGACAAGGCGTTTGAGAGAAAGCACCCCTGTGTATGTCTACAATAAAAGTGAGAGAAGTTAGGTTCCAAAAAGTAATATAATGATGAAGTTCCGGGACTCCAGGCGAAGGCCTGGTAAAGGGTTCTCCTCAAAGGGCTAAACGCTCTATGCACGTTCTTGTCGATCAAAGATTATTGTAGGATTACTGTTTAAAAAGAAAGCCTTCTCGCCTCGATGCACTCCCCTAGTCTCGGTAACAGGAGAACTGGGGTTTAGATGAACCAAGGTGTGTATTTACCCAAACTTCCGGCGGTCAGCATGGTGGAATAGCCTTACCAACAGATATCAAAGTGGCTGACCACGCCCTGGCGCTTTGTGTATCCACTGTAAGCACTCAAGAGGTCCGAGAAAGCTGTCTTCGCTCTCGGTCTGGTTTAGGGCACTCAACTAGACACTTATGGTGTCTTTTCCGGCAATTTTACACAAATTTGGTATTTACAGAATATTTAAACTGAGGAGCGTTATTCGGCGTGTCCTATCGGCACGCCATGGCAAAACGGAAAGAGAAAGAGGCATAGATATCACCGTTGAATTTAGCATTTTTATGTTGGTGTCCCTTATTTGCTTACAGTATTGACAACATTGAAGCTAATTATTATTTGTGGTTTTCGATTTTGGCGGGGAATTTGAATCTTTCTATGACATTTAACCTATTTTCTTATGTCAGATGTTTTTGCATCCTGACACATTTAATGTTTTTAAAAAACACAAGTCTTGATTCGGCGCTTTCACCACCAAACAGCATTCAAGCAAGGGCTTTACATGAACTACCACAATAAACAAACAAACATCTAGTAAAGTTTCTTTGTCCTTAGCACCCATTTTAAACTGAGACTGCAATAAACATATTTTTGAAGAGTAAATAGCTCTTGCCATCCATCGTGCTTGATGCATCGCGCCAGTAGATCTGATTTTTAAATTATATGGATGCCAGAGGCTCTCTCAGGCGTAACAAAGCTGTGTAAAGCAGCAGGTGCCAACAAGGTCTCTGAAATCATACACTTTAATCTCTTTTTCTCTTCTGCTAGTTTTTTTAGCCTTGCTTTTTTTCAATTTCAGCCATTTTTTTGTCAACATCCGCTAAGCATCCTGTACGTCTTGGTTCTCTTTGCTTTTACAATAATTTATTATCTTCTTTGATTTTTAGTCTTTTGAGAGCATCGGCGAATACAATATCGCGTAAATTATCCAATTCAAGTGGAAATTCTCCTCACGGCGCCTATGAAAATCCTGAATCTTGTTGCTATTTTTTGGCAGCTCTTTCCAGACCTAATAAAAATCCCCTGACCTCTTAACACGATTATTAACAGCTCTATTAGGTATTCTAGCCTTTTTCCAGAATGTAATGCACACGCGAATGACTAGATTTTTGCTTTCACTAACATTCAACTTAATATCGCGTATGTCGAAAGACGGAACTGCGAGAACTTGACGATTGGACGGTAATTTTGCACCTGTCATCTATTTATTTATCTTCACGAACCAAGAAAATACTTTTTATATTACTTCTTAGTTCTACTGACATCTTTGAAATATAAAAAATCTGCGACAATTACCGGAAAAACAGAGACTGAATGACAATAACAGCGGGCACTCACCGCCCCTGGGAAGTAACTTGTATGAAGATGTTTCCGTGCAAGTCGGCACGGGTTGCACTGTTCCGAATAAGATAAAAATTTGGTTTTTGAGTGTTTTAGGACCAAATGAACAAAATAAAAGCCTATGCGTTGTAAAATTAAAACTTTGAAAAATAAGGGACACCCTAGAGTACATACTATGAAGTAATTTTTTTGATGATACTGCTATCCTAACAAGGCATATTCCACAAGAGGGGTAGCCAGCAGACCAATCGAATGCAATAAACATGCAAGCTACTCTCTCCGTGCCAAAAAAAAATTATAAACATTGTTCTATATAAGTTTTGTACTACATTGAAGGACCCACCGACCACCCGGATAGCGCAGAAGTCTGAGGACTTCCATTTATCCGAAATTTTACACTTAACAAATCTTGTCCACAACGGAGGTGCCATAGTGGGCAGCCTGAAGGGCTGGCCGGCCAAAACCTCCGTGTGAAATCTTTTGACTAAACTCCTTCGATGTACCTCTATACGAGAGAAACAAACGACATATATGAAACAAAATAAAATAAAAATATACAAAAACATTCTTAGCCAATTTTACAAACCATACAATAACAATTAAACAGAAAAAAATAAATAAGAAAAACAAATTTATATACATATTTGAGCACAAGGCTGAATTGAGGTGTCCAGAAACTTTTCCAGGTATTTAGGTCGGCGAGCACGCGAGTCGCCGATACCGTCATCGCTGCAGAGACGCTTCCCTCCCTAGGGGACATCCCACCCAGACCTAAGACTCCACCAAGGGAGACAGGACAGCACAAAAACAAATAAACGAGTTCGCTCGCGACAACCATGATCACACTAAACCAAATCAACCATGTAGCTCTCCAGGTGAGCCCGGCTCACGTAAGAGATCCCATCGAGTTACCCAGACATCTGCAAACTTCAAGAAGGCCCTGAAGTTCCCTGGACAAATCATCAGTTCTCCAGACCAAATGGGTCTGGGGGTGTCATCACTCATACTATCAATCATTACGTCTCTAGCATCCGTCATCATTGGGCACTCCCACAGGAAATGCCCAGCATACTGAGTTCCCGTCCCACAAGCACACCACGGATCATTCACCAGTCCAAGCTCAAAGAGCTTGGCTTTAAATTCCCCATGGCCTATTACCAACTGAACGGCAAAGTGGTTGAAGGACAGAAAGCCCCTTTTAATCCTCTCTCTCACATCTGGGAGAAAACTGTAAACAAGTCTAGCAGTTCTCCCCCGGTCCCATCTTTCTTGCCACACTTCAAATGTTCTGTCTCTGATTCGGCTGAATGCCCTACTAATCCCCCCATTCCCGGGTTCCGCTTGAACAGAAATTCCGAGATGTTCAACTCTACCGTCCGCCTTGATCTTACGCCTGGCTACACTATCTAGGACTTCCAAATCAGCAGGCAACACTCCAGCGATGACAGGAAGACCATCGCTGGCGGCAGTACGATACGCACCTGTGACGGCGAGCAGCGGGAGTCTTTGTCCCCTCAAGACCGCCGCGGACACAGAGCCCACCGAGAGTCTGTGAGACCAAACACGTGCAGCATAAGTGACTTGCGCCACGTATGTGGCCCGATATATATTCCGCACAGTTCCCGACCTCAGGCCCCATGTTCCACGGCTAAGTCTGCGTAAAGTGAAGAAAAGCACCTTCGCTCTCTCAGCAGTCGCTCTTACGTGAGGGAGAAAGGAGAGGCCCCTGTCCAGAACAACCCCCAGGTACCGGACTTCATCGACCACCCTCACGGGTGCCCCACTCATCCGGAGGACCGGGTTTCTGCCCCTCCCAAGAGTACCCTTCAGCCACATCGCAGAGGTCTTGCTTGGCGAGAAGACAAGCCTATTCACAGTGCCCCACGTCAGGATGCGCTCGATCGCGGTTTTAAATTTGTCCTCGATCGCTCTCCTCGTGCTGCCCGACAGCACGAGAAGAGCATCGTCAGCATATGCAAAAACAGTGCAACCAGACGGAAAATCCATTCTGAGAAGATCATCGAAAAGAACGTTCCACAGGAACGGCCTCAGGACTGAGCCCTGAGGACAGCCCATGTCAACAGTCCTTTCTACCATGTGTCCTGCGTGAGTAATTACCACTGATCTATCCCCAAAATAGCTGCTAACGATGTTAACCTTTAAATAACCGTATTCAAAACAAAACGCACGGCCCCATGTGGTAAATTCAGTTTACCACTAGCTTTATTTATAAATATCAAGCAAACGACTTGATTAATCAAAATTTAATTTATGTCATCTTGTAGAGAATTTTATTAGGAATCTATCGATATCTATAACATACATGGATTATTTGAAAAACATATCATTATTAGTTTTTTTCTGGAACCATGCGTTTCCGATAGAGAATGTCGAGACAGCAAACGCTTAGTGTGAACCTGTCTCGCCGTGTAGAATGCGTCGAGACCTAACGACGTATCGTATCTACTTACAGTAATGTGCACGTGTCGTATTCCACACTTGTAATACAGGGTGTAAAATAATTTATTTAACTTTAATTATATTTGATTTTGTAAAAAAAATCTAAATACTTTTTTTTTATATAGATTGATCACAAAGTTTTACCTATGGATACTGTATTTTACAACATATTTAAGGTTTACTTTCTCTCGGTTTTTTTCAAAATTCATTAAATATAAATCATGATTTAAATTTTCAACCGGGTTAAAAAAAATGTGTGTTTGAATTTAAAAAAATATTTTATTGTTATTCATCATTAAAAAAGTCACAGAATAAAATATACAATTTACATTCAAGAGCACAAAGATAAATAGAAATATTAAAAAAGAAATAAAGGTCAAAAGCACATAATTGACATTTATTATGAAACTCATAAAAAGTCAAATTTGACAGAAATATTACAGTTGACACAATCACAAACGTAATATCAATATCATTTAGGTACCTACATTTAGTAAGGATAACAAAGATGATTTTTTTATAGAAATATAACAAAATTAACACAATCACAAACGTGACATAAATATCATTGAGGAACATTTAATAAGGAGAACAAAGATGTTTTTTATTTTAGAAATATTACAATTAACACAATCACAAACATAACATATTGAGGAACATTTAATGAGGAGAACAAAAATGATTTTTTTATAGAAATATAACAATTGACACAATCACAAACGTTTTATAAATACCGTTTAGGTATATTTGATAAGGAGAACAAAGATGATTTTTTATATAGAAATATAACAATTAACACAATCACAAACGTTTTATAAATACCGTTTAGGTATATTTGATAAGGAGAACAAAGATAATTTTTTTTATAGAAATATAACAATTAACACAATCACAAACGTAACATAAATATCATTAAGAAACATTTAATAAGGAGAATAAAGATGATTTTTTTATAAAAATATAACAAATATGAGACATGTACGAGACACTCTGTACAAATCAAGTATAATGATCATGTTCATGAGGTCTCAACATAATTATTACCTTGTGTATTTAGTAAAAAGACTTTTAGTAAAATTTACATTATTTATGTAATGTTCAACGCAAAAAGTATGTATCAATGTTCGATCCTTTTGATAAAGTGTTATTATTTTCACAGTTCTAAGTAATATTATTACGTTCGTGCTCCTTTGCCATCTACAATGCGGTATAATTTTACGTAAGACAAAAGGCACCTAGTCAAACATATAATTTATAATACGTTCAAGACAACGAACACATATTAATATTTGTCACTTTTGATAAAGTTGTAAATATTGGCAATTCAAATTCTACCGTAACACGGATGAAAGTAAGGACAGTCTTTCAAAAATATTTTTTTTTGGGATGAAGGAAGTAATTTTTAGCATTTTTTTAAATTAAGAAATATTGAGAACACTTCAATGGAGGATTACAAATTTTTTGAAAATATTAGGATGCATAGGTTTTGAGAAAATCTACTTTAAATTGGCAGTGGAAACTCAATTTACCACATGGTTACGCGATCGTTAAACAGCCAACGAGGACAACCCCGCATCTTCACTTTAGCCAATATAAGTGGTCACCATGCATTATCAAAGGCCCCAGCTATATCAAGGAAGACACCTAACACATTCTTCTCCATAAGGGTCGTTCACATACGTTCACTTTCAGTGATCACTCCGGATGATCCTCCAAGATGAACAAGTGTGAACGGGCGTTTCATCGCTAGTGATCACTAGCGATGACGGAGGAAAGAGATTACCACTCGTCATAATTTTGATGAAAGGTCCTTTCACTGAAACGACCATAAACAAGTTTTATCTTATTATTTGTTTAATTCTCTATGAATTTGTATCGAATGTCAGAATCATGTACAAAATTATTATGCAGTCGAGAGCAATATTTATTTATTTTAAGTGTTATTTTCCATGTTTGAATTTGTTTAATTATTTTTGTACGAAAATACGTCAAACTACATACAACATGAGTGAGAGTGTTGACATGGCAGTGAAAGCATAGGATGAACCAATGTGAACAGACGTGTTCACTTTCGATGAACAGGTTTGACCCTGACACTCTGGATGATCATCCAAAGTGAAGCAATGTGAATGCTACTTTACTATCATCCTTCCATTTCAAACAGGCATCAATGGCATGCTCTGTGGATAAGCCTCGGCTAAAGCCAAACTGTTTAGGATCCCCAGGCGCAAGGGCCCCAGCAAGCCGGTTCCTCACCAAGATCTCCAATATCTTGCCGAAAGAAGGCAGCAGGGTGATGGGTCTATACGCCTTGAGATCCGACAGAGGCTTATCATTACCCTTGGGGATTACCCTGAGCAAGCCTCTCTTCCAAACTCTCGGAAACACTCCCTGTCTTAGACAAGTCTGGAAGAGTCCCAGCATTTCAACTGGGCAAATCCTCCAGACCTGCTTCACAATCACACCATTCACTCTGTCGATTCCAGGTGCCTTCCTCGGTCCTAATCCCTTGACGATTTCTCCCAATTCTTGATGTGTCACATCGTCAATCTCGATTACTGACTCATCGGGGGGGCAGCGTGACTGAAAACGCAGCGCCGTATGGAACGGTGTGTCCCCCGACATTGAGCCAAGAGGCACTAAACCGTCCAGCAGCGCCCTGAGTGTGCCGTCAATACACACTGTTTCACTATCGCCAGAAACAATACTAGTAAGATAGTGATCAGCTGACCTCTTAGTCTTTACCGCAGTTCGAGTCACAGACCAAGGGTCGGCGTTTCCTATTTCTGTGATCCACTCCTTCCAGGCCGAGGTCTTTGCATGCCTTATGGCCATTTTGAAAGAGCCCCTCGCTCGCTGGAGCCGCTCAAAGAGTTGCTTACCAGCTGGAGAGTCCCGCAACACGCTGCCACTTCTCACGGGGCAGAAGGCCCGTTCGGCGGACTTAAATTGTCGTCTTAAGGCCGTGAGTTTCGGGGTCCACCAATTGGTGGAACGACATCCCCCAGGCCTACATCTACCCAGCGCTACTGTCGCCGCTGAGACGACCGCTGAATTAAATTTTTCCCCAGCTACTTCAGCTCCATCAGACAGCCATACATCAAAATCTTTCAATTCTTCTTTCAAGCAAATCGCAAAAGAATTCCAGTTAGCATTCGAACCATTGAAACTCCACAAGCCGTATGGTTCGATTTCCAACGAGCCTCCGACAGACCAAGTGATCAGCCGATGGTCGCTGACAACCTCCTCAACGTGGACCCTCCAATTGGAGAGATCCGTAAGCAAATCTTCGGTGCATAGGGTGAGATCAATCCAACTCTCCCCCATTGGCCCAGCAAACGTGGCCGGTTGACCAGCAACATTGAGAATACTGAGACCTGTGGAAGATATAAAATCCTCCACAGGCCCACCACTCCCAGTGCGGTCGGAGCCAGGTCTGTCGTGCCAGAGAGGCGAGCGCACATTAAAATCACCAGCCACCAAGACAGACTTACCCTGCAAAGCTTATGGTGCTCGTGTTTGGTCGCACCGTCTTGCTGTTGGTTCTGTGTCCGCGGCGGTCTTGAGGGGACAGAGACTCCCCCTGCTCGCCGTCACCGGTGCGTATAGAACGGCCGCTAGCGATGGCCTTCCTGTCATCGCTGGTGTGCTGCCCGCGGATTTAGAAATTTTAGATTGTGTAGCCAGGCGTAAGCTCAAGGCTGACGGCAATGTTGAACATCTCGGAATCTCCGTTCATACGGAGCCCGGGACTAGAGGGCTCAGTAGGGCAATCGGCATGATCCGAAAGAGAACTTTGGAGGTCTGGCAAGATAGGTGGGATCGGGGGAGAACTGCTAGATTGGTCTACAGTTTTCTCCCTGACGTATGTGAGAGAATGAAAAGGCGATTCCTTTCCCTCAATCACCATGCCGTCCAGCTTGTGACGGGACACGGTGATCTAAAGGGCAGGTTATATGACCTTGGCCTAGCGGAGAACCCGTGGTGTGTTTGTGGGTTGGGGGCGCAGTATGCTGGGCACATCCTTTGGGAGTGCTCCGTGATGAATGATGCTAGAGATGCAATGATAGATGATATGAGTGAGAGCACTCTCAGACCAATTTGGTTT
>OX388308.1:9050777-9078682 GCA_947579605.1 Athripsodes cinereus | reverse complement strand
CTGCTATTTCTCTGCATTGTCGCTTCATACATTTAGCCGATATTTAAAAAAGTAGTGCATGTCGCATGAACCGTTTTCGCTGCAACCGTTTGCACCAACTTTTGACTGTTCAACCAATTTTCTATTTCGTAATATTGATAATGATGGTCGTTTCAACTTTTTCGTCTCATTTTTATTTTTGAAAACATGTTATTTGAGACAAATAATAATTTTAATAATTTCATCTCTATTTATCTATTTTTTGGTTTTTGTTTTTTCGATAAGATTATGTTTGTTTTAATAATTATACCAGTGCATTGTTTTATTAGCTATTATAATATTTTCCCAGATTTCTCATTGTAACAATAAATATTATTGACAACAATTCTTTTACTTGTTTAATAAAAAATATCATAATTAATGTTTTCTTTTAAACCCAAGATTCACTTAGCATTACGACAAAAAATATTTTGTATCAACTACCTAGTTTTATAAAATCCTTTCAGGAGGAGGATGTAAAACAATTAATTAAGAATGTTATTGTTGCTTAAGTCACTGTTCCTGTTTCCGTTTATCTTTCAGCTTGTAGTTAAAACAAATAGCCTATTTCAATTATCTTTGGTCAATGTCAGATAAATCGTTATTCCTTCCACTAATTAATTACAGCGATGTCGCTTAAAACGTTTTTCCCTTCATTAATGTTTTATGCCGTTGGTGGTTGAATCATTTTTCCTGACTCCGGATAAAAGCCAAATTGTATTAAGCGACACATAATTTGGATGTTTTGAAGGTATTATTACTGAAAATTATGCCAAAATATGTGTTGATTTTTTTTAAACATGCTGTTCTTAGAACGTTTTTAAATAGGACTAATCGTTTTTTTATAATATTTTTTTTTCTAAAAAAAATAACTTTAAATTGCTCTCCTGTAAAGTTCACAAAATGTCGCTTAAAACAAATAGCCTTTCACCCCTCGATATATATATGCGAAGTGATTTTTTATTCGTATAACATGGAATTTTACACCTACGAAAGTGTTAATATGATGTATTATTCGATAGGTATGAACCAAATCACAATCTATGCATCACTTGCAGGGTAGAGAAGAGAGTATTAGGTGTTCCGATGCTTACGAATCGGCTTTGGCTGGCTTAAGCGCTTTACACCATGGCAACGTTCACCAATTCCACCTTTTTCTCCCTTATGCTTCTCTCATATCAATCTTTTCAGAGCGGGTGACTGCATTCATCGCTGAAAAGCGACTTCATCCAACCAACCGCACCTACTGGGATTCGAACCCATCACCTCTGTATTACGAATCAAGCACTCGAACCATTAGGCTACAGGGGTGTGTGGGTAGCCTGAGATTATTGTAATTATTAGCTGCAAATCCACATCTACTGCGACTCCATCGCCACCTATCGATATTGTTTGCAACTGCTAAGCCATTGGTTCGTCACTAGGATCCGACCTTGTGAACTTTGAACCTGCTATCCAACATTAATTGTCGTTGTTGCTTTATATATATATATACTGGCTCATGCCTTTGCATACGGAACGAGGCTCAGCCCGTCACCGGAATATGCAGTTTGGATTTGTCGAAGAGATGTTATGTTTCGACATTGGCGCATGTGTCTCGTCAGGACCATCTTAGATCATACAGTCTTCATCTTCAAATCCAATCTGCATATTCCGGTGACGGGCCGAGCCTCGTTCCGTGTGCAAAGGCATGAGCCTAGTCTCTGCCCGACTGTACGCAGTGAAATGGAGTAAAACCTTCACCTCATACTATCTCCTGCGTAAAATCAAATGATCTTTCATTCATGAGGTGCATGTTGTACATGCATTTCGGATGAAAATTAGATCATACAGTCTTCATATATATATATATATATATATATACATCAGGCTATCTTTGCGGGCTCCTTTCATAAAACATTCTAACTAAGTCCGGTAGTGTTACTTTTATGCCTCCATACTACCACTTCCTTTCATATGACTTCCCTTATGGGTTCCATTCTGTATATTATACTTTCATATATTACACTTTCAAGCGTCCTACACTGTTGCCAAACTATGGGACTCCGGATTGTCTTTTGTATGTAAATTATCATAATTGTATATATACATTATAGCATAATTATTAGCTGAGTTAAGTAAATCATCAGACATTTGAAAATATTGTCGGGACTAGACCGGAAAAGCGCGCGAAATTCAAATGACTGCACAATAAACAAAAAACTGTTTATTCCTCAAACTTCTGTCTACCTACCAAGACTTTTTTTAAATGCTAGTTTTTTTTTGTAAATAAGCAAAAATTTAGCAATTAGCAATTTAGTAAATGAGTAAAAGTAAAAGTCCGATTTTTACCTTTAAATAGATTTATTTTGTCAATTGTAATTTGTTATTTTAATAAATTTGGTTATTATAATAGAAATATAATTACGAAAAAAGTCATTTATTATTTCCTTGACATCTAAATACATTTTGATTGGGTTGGGCATTTGTTGTACTGAAATTTTGATTTCTTTGTTATTCAATAGCAATTAGTTTAGCATTTCGCTTCACCATAAGATATCAGATACATAAAATTCTTGTGTCTCGGTGTTTGATATCACACTCCTCCGAAACAGCTGTAACGATTTTGATGAAATTTTATGTGCTTATCGGGTATGTCTGACAATCGGCCAACATCTATTTTGCGTACCCCCAAAAGTTAAGGGTAGTACACCCCGATTTTTATTATTTTATTTTTTGGACAATTTTTTTTTATTGTGAGGCTTTAAAAATATATAAAGCCCTAAATTTCCACTCTTCTACCATCAATTCCTATTTTTAATAGTGACATTAGTAATCTAGAAATAATGTCTATGGCAAAACAACGTTTATCGGGTCAGCTAGTTTAAATATAATATTCCTATGACATTTAAAAGGATATATAAAATATTTTACGAAACTGGAAAAAAATCTAGGTATTTGTAATGCAATACACACAATAAAGTGGAATATTATCATGATTATAATCATAAAAAAATAAATATTATCAATTTTAATTAAATATAAAAGATACGATACGAAAAAAATAATTTTATCAAATTAATTAAAAATAGTAATTCCTATAAAAATTAATTTAGTGCCAACTTATTAATAAAAAGAATGAATAACCAACAATCAGATGCAAATTTGAAAAAGGTTGACACGCAAAAAAACATTACATTTGGAGAGAGATGGATTTTATTTGTGTTTGTGAGATGATGATATTAAAATAATAATAATTATGTTAAATTTTTTTGCAGTCCATATAACGAATATAATATTTTATAAGAAATTCTGCTTATTGATAAAAAAATTACATGGAATCTAATATATAAAATGAAGTCATGTGAGTTACACCATTTATAACTCAATAATGGCTGTATCGATATGAATGGTCTCTGATTTGTTGGATTCTTCTCAGAAAAATTATGAAGAAAATTATTTACGCCCTACATTAAAAAATTTTTTAATTTCAAAACTAAAAACAATATGGAGAATTATGGCGCTTTTAGCGCTTCTACGTCGCCTGTTGCATTGTGCTAAAATAATCCTTATATTCTGCTATATTAAGAATCAAATTACTATAATCAATATGAACAAAATGTGTAAAACTGGTGTAGGTACTAATATTTGTTTACTATAATTATTCTACTAATATTTATGTGTCGATATATCTGTCGCATAAATGTGGACGTGCACAGATTATATTTGAAATTGCATTTTATTATTGCAGATGGAAATTTATTATTAAACCAAAAATTGTGCTATTGAAGATGAAAATAAGAATGTGTTCATGTTGTTCTGATGCAAGATTGTGTAGTGTTTTTGCAGATTGACACTACCGTCATACAGCCTAAGCGTGTCAAATAGCTTATTTATTTACGCCATACATTTTTAATTTCAATAAATAATTCAATATGGAGAATTATACAAAATCAACGATGAAGTTTTTTTTATAGATTGGCTTATTTATAGAATAATTTTTGTATACATTTTCAATTTGGAATCGTTATCCATACAATTTAACATCTGTGGTTCTGAAATTTCAATTTTGAAAAAATCATGGATAAGAATTTAATAAATTTAAAATGAATAGGTATCTACCTAAAAAATAAATTAGTACCTACATACATTACGTACAACAGATAATAAACAAATCTGAGTTAAGTTTAATTGTTCAACATAAATGAATTTTATTTTTTCACACTATACCAGTGATTCCCAATTTTTGAAATATTTCAAACTCCTATACCATCTCGAAAATTTAGCGACGGGGGGGGGGGGGGGGTAGAAATGCATGGGGTCCATCAGAACCAGCAAAATTTTGAAAGTGATCTATGAGAAAAAAGGTTTGGGAACCTCTGCACCATACAATGACACACTTGGACAATTACGGGAGTTTGTAAAGAGATTAAAAATATTAATCATTCATTGAATCTTCAGATATACTTACGAAGTTCGCTGGGTCAGCTAGTAATTGAATATTGAGAAATGTAAAATCGAATAGTTCCGAGATAAAGAGTTTTTCTTTATTTTTTATACTTGCCATAGGGTACCAATCTACGTTCCTCTTTATTCTACTTAGTCGAATAGCTCATCTCTTCTCAAACCGTGGGGATGCATATCATACCCTGTCTTTGTTCCATGATAAATTTATTATTATCATTATTTTTAAAGCAACATTTTTTATACCACTTCGATTTACTTTAATAATATCTTGACCAAAATTTTTGTCAATTTTATACTTAATTTCATAATATTACTAGTTGACCCAGCGAACTTCATACCGCCTAATAATCAATGAGTGATTAATATTATTTTTAATCTCTTTACAAACTCCCGAGGTTCCTAAACATTTTTTCTCATAGACTACTTTCAAAGATTTGCTGGTTCCGGTGGACCCCCTCTATTTCTACCCTCCCCCGTCGCTAAATTTTCGAAATGGTATAGGAATTTAAAATAATTCAAAAACTCCTCGCTTTTCTTACAGAATATTTTCTCATAGTAGGTACCTTTTTCTACAGTATACCGGGTATTTGTACCGACTATTGTTTATGTCAATATCTGGTGTTTTTACCGAATATCCGATACTTTAACTATGGATTCGTGGACCCCCACTTACGACACGTGCACCCCCATTTTTAGTCACGCCATCGAAGACCCCCGTGGATCTCTGGGGATCCACCTGGACCACTTTGGAAATCACTGGTATAGTGTAAAAAAATAAAATTCACTTATGTTTAACAATTATATTTTACTCAAATTTGTTTGTAAATTATCTGCTGTACGTAATATAATATGTAGGTACTAATTTATTTTTTTAGGTTGAAATCTACTCATTCATTTTAAATTTATACTAAATCTTTCCATGATTTTTTCAAAATTGAAATTTCAGAACCACAGATGTTAAATTGTATGGAAAAGGATTCTTATTTGAAAATGTATTCAAAAATCATTCTATTAATAGGCCAATCTATGAAAAATCTTCATCGTTGATTTTGTATAATTATCCATATTGTTTGTGTGACAGCGGATCTGTCATACAAACGACATTTTCATACAAAAATACAATCCAAATTTCCGACAATTCCGTTAGATTTTCCAAAAATTTTCTTTCATATAAACAGTCTTCTGATAATTAAGAACACAACAAAAAAACAATAAGCCAAGTTGGTTCAGCCGTTCTCAAGTTATGAAGTGACATACATGGTCAATCCATTTTTATTTATAAGATAACTGATTAATGTTAAACTGTTTGTTCAACTTCGGGTTTTTTACTATTCTAATTGATTTCTGTCTTTTTTGACAAAAAATAAATCATTCCTTTGTATACAAGTATTGTGTGTATACAGAGTTTCAACATATTGCAAAAGGATTAGGCCGTAAATATCTGTAAATAAATAAAATACTTACACACATATTTTGTAATCGTAATTGAAATTCGTCAACCGGTAGGTTTTTTTTTTCAAATACGCGAAAGAAAAATTCGAGCGAACAGGAGAGCTTCTAAACACAGAATGAATACCTTTATAATGAATAATCAACTCAGTAATGGCGAGCCTACAGTATGCGTGCCAAATGTGGCACGCATAACGATTTTGAATGACACGCGAAGAGCAAAAAAATTGTGATCATTCAAAAAAAGTTTTGGAAATAGTGTAAAAAAGATTTTTTTTTTAAATAGCCATGTGTTCGTTCATCAAAAGTTTCAGAAACGACGGAAATGAAGTAAAATATATGACGACATTCATGCAGTGTTCTCGAACCTACCGATTTTTCGGTATTTATACCGAAATGGGCCGCGTCTTAGCCTGGAGGTAGAGTCTCGGCCTCCAGAACAAGGGGTCCATGGTTCGATCCCAGGTGCCGGCAAACTCCCCTTTCACGGCACAAGCTTTTAGCTTAGTGTGAAAGGTGTATAAGGTTGTATTTGGGTTTATAATAAACCCAGATATATCTTTTTAAAAAAAAAAAAATGCCCTAGAAATCTACCGATTTTTACCATTTGTCGGCTGGTAAGTATAATCGGTAGATAAGTACCGGGTATTCAGTAAAAGTACCGGATACTCATGGATTCGAGCAAATATTCTTTAAGAAAACCGAGGAGTTTTTGAAATATTCCAAATTCCTATACCATTTTCAAAATTTGGCGACGGGGGGGTAGAAAATTCGTGAAAAGAAAAGTACCCGATATTGATCATCGTCGGTACAAATACCCCATATACCGATTTTGGGTACAAAATATACCATTTATACCGATTTTAGCGGATAGTTATACCGATATTGGACAATGTCGTTCGAGAACACTGCATTCATGAATAAATAGATCGCATTGATTGATATTTCCCGCACGGTGCTAGCCCCCCGAGGAGACATTTATTTTGCTATTATTATTAAGTACCTACTTATGCACTTAATTATTTTTTTCGATTTATTAATGCTTTGTTTATATTAAAAGTTTGAAGTTACATTTAAGCATTTGATGCATTCTTATTTTCATGGAACGAGACACGCGATATCTTATTATATTGAAAAAAAATTGATACCTACTCAGGCTCAAAAAAGTTCGCCAGCCCTGACTTATTAAAGTCCGTAGGTAAATGGACCTCATCAGTAGAAACAAAAAATTATACTTTTACTCTTATACGACACATAGTTTAACATTCAATGAAACTTGTGCGCGGTAGATCTATTATGTAGCTGGGCCATAAAATCATAATAGAAACAGTCTATATAGATTAAGATTAATTAATTATAGAGATAAATACAGAAGTCAGGATATTGATGACAGCCTTCAAATAAATTACATTTAATGCGTCAGACACCGAATATTATGTTACAAGTAATATCACGCCAACCTTGGGACTTGCGTATTGCGACATTGCCAAATCTTCGGAATGCTTAAAGATATAAAAGTAAATAAAATATACATTGCGGACGCCGTAATATCGTGTGTATGAAAATAATATACGCAAAAAATATACACCCCGTATATAAGGCGGCGCCTCTTCAGAAAAATGTTCGAACCCTCAATATACGAAAATCGTATACAATTTTCAAAAATCCGTCTTGGGGAGTCCCTCTAAAAATAGCAAAAACTATATAAGCACTGTATAGGGGGTGGTTTAACGTAGTAAAAATTAGGGCGTCCATATACGGACGCCCTAATTCAAAAGACGCTCTAATGATAGCAAATGGGGCCCGTAAAGGTAGTGGGATGTATATATATATATATATATATATATATATATATATATATGTAAGATGAATGTTTTACTCCATTTCACTGCGTACAGGCGGGCAGAGACTTGGCTCTTGCCTTTGCATACGGAACGAGACACGGCCCGTCACCAGAACAAGCAGATTGGATTTGTCGAAAAGGTGTTGTGTTTCAACATTGTGATCATGTGTATCATCAGGACCTTTCAAGATCTTTCATAATATGCGATACTCCTCGCATACTGGATTTCACGTTGTGTCGGCCATTCTGCGAGATGGTCCTGATGATACACATGATCCCAATGTTTAAACACAACACCTTTTCGACGAATCCAATCTGCATGTTCTGGTGACGGGCCGTGTCTCGTTCCGTATGCAACGGCAAGAGCCAAGTATCTGCCCGACTGTACGCAGTGAAATGGAGTTTTACATTCATCTTATATTATCTCCTGCATTAGTGTATATGTGCTTGATAGGATGAATAAAAAATATGCATATTTTACGAATAATGTGTATTTTGATATAACAAAGAGTACCTAAATAAATCTCGTCAGTGGGCTATTTAGTTTTTTTTTTTTTTGAAATAAAAAACTAACATTGGTAATAAATATTTGTATTTTTATTTTATAAAATCAAAATGTTCACGAGGGTCAACAAGTTTTGAGAGTTTTTCTACCAAATTTGTTGAGAATTGAATATCGTCGCTCGGCGTTCAATATCGCGAATGAAACAATTACAAAATTTTACTGGAGGCCGAATAAACTGAATAAAAGTTATTTCAGCGCCGAATCCATATTTTGGTTTTGTTCCATACGGCATTCTAGCACTTTGGACAATATTTGGGGTATGTATTGTATACACAATCGCGTATTTTAACATTTTGTACCAATATCTTAAAAAAAAAAACTATTTCACCTAAATTGTCGAATTCGCAGTATTGAACGCCGAGCGACAATATTTTACCGTTTTTGCTAGAGAGCACTCTTAACCGTTTGATTCCCTCACTCTCAATACCGCGTGATATTTATAATCCACTTTTTTAGTTTCTATTTACTTTATCTATACTAATATTATAAAGAGTAAAGATTTGATTGTTTGCATTGAATAGGCTTCGAAACTACTGAACCGATTTGAAAAATTCTTTCACTGTTAGAAAGCTACACTATCCCCGGGTGACATAGGCTATATTATATTTTCAAACAATTAGGGATCCTTATTAAAACTCCAACAATGTAACCCAAGGTATAAAAAAATACCTAATACATCGCGTGCGCTGCAAAATCTATTGATGATAGAATAAAATAATGTACTACTAAAGTTTAATTTATCGACGTGCGCTGCAAAATCTATTTTTTTTTTTTTTTTTTTTTTTTTTTTTTTTTTTTTTTTTTTTTTTTTTTTTTTTTTAAAAGATATATCTGGGTTTTGTTATAAACCCAAATACAACCTTATACACCTTTCACAGTAAGCTAAAAGCTTGTGTCGTGAAAGGGGAGTTTGCCGGCACCTGGGATCGAACCCCGGACCTCATGTTCATAAGGCCGAGACTCTACCTCCAGGACTCTACTATTGATGATAAAATAAAATAATGTACTACTAAAGTTTAATTTATCGACCGACGGTTCTTGGTGGAAGTTCATATTAATAATTTTTAAAATGAATAACTATATATCGTGTTTCATTTTAAAAATTGATAGTGTATTACGACTTTGCAGAACACATAATTATTTACAAAATGTCTTGCGACAGCATATGTCTAAGTATTATATGTAGAAGCATAATTTATCAGTAGCGACCATTATCACCAGCCCAACAGCTGATCAACTGGCGCATATACCGAGGATACCAACTGATTTGCCAATCCCATTTAAACGGTTTCATTTTCCAGTAAAAACATCTTTCGCCTTAACTCAAGTCCCAAGGCCAAACCTTCAAATAAGTAGGGATCGACTAAGGAAAAGAATGTTTTACTCATGGCCAACTGTATGTTTGCCTATCGTGGGTCGCTGCTCCTGAAAATCAATTTATTTTGCTGCCACAAAATAAAACAACAACAAATATTGTTTAGAGGGAAGCTCTGACTCAATAAATTGAATGGATTTTGTTTTGTATAGGTATATGATCTTTTTACAAAAATTAGAAATAAAAAAAATAATTTTTTTTTTAAGATCTGTATGAAAACTAAATTATTATTTTTTATACCTATCTACCCGTGCGAAGCCAGGGCGGACCGATAGTTTAATATAAAATTGCATACCTTAGTCACATTGGCCGGTTATTCGAGCTCCTTCATCCTTCTACTTGCATCATGTAAACAAATAAGTCATTAAAATATCAACGCACTCCCATAACACGTGATATTTGAACCTCAAGTATTCTCGCCTAGCCTGTGTCATACATAACAAAGATAGTTTATAGTCTGTTCTTTGTTTGTTTTTTCAGTGTACTGAACACAGTTTTTTATTTTATTTTTTTATTTTGTTTAATACAGTTTTTGTTTTCAAATCTTCATTGAGAATAAAAATACTCAAAACTGTTCACAAATTTCGTAATCGTAAAAATATTTACACTGTGTCAAGAGTGAAAATAAAATAAAATATAAAATAAGCAATAACATCAGTTGAACATAAATACAGGTTAAATAATTAAGTTAAACCAATCCACTGTAACAAAACAAATAATATAAAAAATATAACGGATTGAGTATCAAAAATGCTGCGCGTATGATACAATTGGCAGGAACATACTATAATGGTAATAAACAGTGACTGATTTCCATCATGTACGCTGTCAGTACTTTTATAAATACAGGTTAAATAATTAAGTTAAACCAATCCACTGTAACAAAACCAATAATATAAAAAATATAACGGATTGAGTATCAAAAATGCTGCGCGTATGATACAATTGGCAGGAACATACTATAATGGTAATAAACAGTGACTGATTTCCATCATGTACGCTGTCAGTACTTTTATAAATACAGGTTAAATAATTAAGTTAAACCAATCCACTGTAACAAAACAAATAATATAAAAAATATAACGGATTGAGTATCAAAAATGCTGCGCGTATGATACAATTGGCAGGAACATACTATAATGGTAATAAACAGTGACTGATTTCCATCATGTACGCTGTCAGTACTTTTATAAATACAGGTTAAATAATTAAGTTAAACCAATCCACTGTAACAAAACAAATAATATAAAAAATATAACGGATTGAGTATCAAAAATGCTGCGCGTATGATACAATTGGCAGGAACATACTATAATGGTAATAAACAGTGACTGATTTCCATCATGTACGCTGTCAGTACTTTTATAAATTCATAGGTACATCTTTACCCACTTGACAGGAAAGGATATTAAAGGATGAATGTAGGTAAATATCGGTACAGATTTAAATTAAAAAAATCCAACACAGATGTCTCTGGGAGTGTCGAAAAATCAAAAATGATATATTACTGTTGTGCATGTCTAAGGTAAGGAAATGTCAAACGTGGATGTCATGGCTGTGGATTCGAAAGGGTTAAATGTGGGATGTGATTCTCCAAGTTTTTACAAATGATACATTTCTAGGATATTGGTACCTAATTATTATTTTTTATATGAATTATAGATATAGGGTAAGGTTGCTTAAGTCATACCCCTGCAATAACTTATCTGATAGTTATAAATTGTACCATCTAGTGTCGTCAATCTGAACTATATAGTTGAGTGAGCGAAAATAAACAAGTGGGGGGCCTAGGGTGTTTCATTTTATAAGGCAAAAAATAAAATGCAATTTTTTTGCAATATTCGCTTGCGCCCCGAGTCTCAGTGATGCAAAAGATATATATTCCAAATTTCAAGAGGATTGGACAATATTTAGAGGTGGCACACTTTGACCACTTTTATAAAAGTAAGCAAAAAATAAAAAATTTCAATGTGAATTACTTTTATTGGAAAAACTAGAGATCATTAATTTAAAATCATATTAATCAGCATTGAATGATGCAATCCCTTATTTTATTTGCTTGATGACAACCTTCCTGTGATGCTCGACTACCCTCAGCAAGAATTGTTTTTGTTGCTCGTCCATGATGATTCGTTCAACTTTTTTATTAAAGCAATTTCTTTTTCTGCGCTATCATTGACCACGTTCAGAGCATTAACGTGACTTTTTAGAGAATGACTGAAATATTCTGTCATGCCGTGGATCCCGAACAATTCAAAGAACACCTTTGTTTTATTACTAACGAAATGGCTTAGTTCTGTTCCTTCAAAAACTAGGTTTTTACTTTCTAATCATTTTAGTGACTTTTTATTTGCAGAATATCTAAATTTTCAATAACATTTTCCTTATCAGCTTGTGTCAATGCGTTTGACTAAAAAAGCCAGTCCCACATTTGTTTCTGACAGATACCAAAGGTGTCTCTTAGCAACTGCGAGAGCACTTTTTTTGATATCTGCTCAGAAGCTAAATCATATCCAAG
This sequence comes from Athripsodes cinereus, assembly GCA_947579605.1. NCBI lineage: Eukaryota > Metazoa > Arthropoda > Insecta > Trichoptera > Leptoceridae > Athripsodes > Athripsodes cinereus. Next base: position 9,066,468 of record OX388308.1, on the reverse strand, counting down.
TCATTTTGCCAAAAGCAAACGTATATGGGGCTGACAAAATGTGCAACCCGTTTCATTCCTTTCAACTCTTTTTGAGAAGTATTATTAGAAGTATGAAGTATGTTTAGAAAACAGTCAGTCACTAGACCTGCAACCCTATCTTCATCTGCAACAGTTTATTGTCCAAGCGTAACATCAAATGTGGGGGATTTTCAAAGAGCGATTTTTCGATTTTCTTCGCCATATTACTTCTTCTGCCTCTTCGTCACTAGGTGATGATGACGATGGAGATAAGTCTTCCAGTGTAACTGTTTTATTGATTTCAGCCATAGATTTGTAATGCTTATTTTTAAATGAAATACTTGTTTTTTAAGCTTATTTCTTATTTTCGAGGCAAAAATCTTGTCTACCGTACTGATTAACGAACTCATGCGATCTTCTCTTTGTGACCTCAGAAATTATTTATCTTCTTGTGGTACGCTAGTCATGTCCATCACATTTTGCCGCGAAATATCAAATAACTCGACGAGATCACCCTTCCAAATGTGCCGTTTCATATTTACTTTATCCGTCTTCGTCAATTTCTCTTCAATCAGATTTTTGTATTCTTTGTTCACTTTGTACATTGTATGGCCAACTAAAATTACACTTACGCCGTCTTTTAATTCAAGGTTGAACAATTTAATTCAAGAGTAAAACAGTTTTCTCAATACCTGTGGTGTATCGATGCTCCGCTCCACTTGTATGTCTGGCGCCACCCGCCTACAAAGAATTTCAGTACTATAAATTTCACTAGTTCGAGATAAAAGTGGTCAAAGTGTGCCACCCCTAAATATTATCCAATCTTCTTGAAATTTGGAATATATATCTTTTACATCACTGAGACTCGGGGCGTGAGCGAATATATATGAAAATCACATTTTTGGAAAAATGAAACACCCTAGGGGGGCCGGCCGGCTTCGTGAAGCAAAAATATTGAAAAAGTAAGTTTTTTGTACAGTTTTCATCAAATTTTTTGACTCATTTGTAAGTTTTTTTATGGCAGAAATGTGATACTTACCTATTTCCTTTGTTAACCTCTATTTGTAAGACTTATCTGGCAATAGTTTACACGTATTCAAACGGTAGAACATTTTGAGGTTACATCAGTGGTTTTAGTTTAAATATAGAAGAACCCGCCGCTTAAGTCGTACCTGTGCAAAAATCCTTACCGGTATGACTTATAGGTATTAAGAAAATTGTACGAATAGTATACAGTTCAATATTGCAAGGAATTAAAATTATTTCTTGATGGTGAATTATTGTGTATTTTAGTTATATACGGAGTATTTCAGTTATTTTTCTATCCTTATTTATAATTTCTTTTTAATTTTAACCTCACCGGCAAACAACTTTAACAACAATGCATGATTCCATCAAATGCTAGCTGTCAAATTGACTGCTATCAAAGTAATATCTGTTTAAGTTCAAGTCTTGATTTTCTATAAATAAAGGTAATAATAAATATTTAAAAATAAACATATATTTTTTAAATAGGTAAAAAATATTTTTATTTATTTAATTAATCAAAAATATACTTTTTAGTTACTTTAATGACTGTTTCCATGAATAAATGTCAGTTTCATTTCATAATATTTACATTGTATCCATGGATACACACAATCAAATTTGACTCAGCTAAGCATTGTAAATTTTCGTTGGTGAATACCTATCTACGTTGAGGAATGCTGAGGGAGGTATTAAGCTGATCGTTTGCTCAGCTGATCGTTCGCTCAGTTTTTCTTGGTGAATACAGGCGTAAATCCAATTTCTCCATTCCGATGTTTCTGAAAAGCTTCGTCCATATCTTCCAATAAATTTGCAAGACCAGCTGCACCGCGAGTGTTTGACGTCTGTGGGTTAGGGAATATTCGGTCTCGCATGAAGTATGAGGCTGAGCTGCACCAAGGATTTGAACTCTCTCGGTATCTTTCCGATAATGACTCAGTAGAGTCGGCCTGGGAGGAGTTCCAGAGAGTGGTGAAGGCTGCAGCGGTTGCGTCCATTGGGTTCAAAGAGAGGAACAAACCACCATGGATGTCTATGGAGTCCTGGGGATATATTCAAGATCGCCAAAAAGTCAAAATACTCAGAGATGCTGAAAAGTCCCCTACGAAACTGGAGGCCCTAAGAAATTCGTACAGAGAGCTAGACCACCTGGTAAAGCAATCTGTGCGCAAAGACAGACGACGTGATGTCGAAGCCAAAATACAGCTTGCACAAACTGCCGCGGCCAGGAATGACTCGAAGACTCTCTTTGAAATTACCCGCATGTTAGGAGGAAGAGGTCAGAATAAGACTGCTGACTCAATTAATGATAGCAGTGGAAACCTGATCTCTGCCCCTGACTTAGTAAGGGGAAGATGGAGAGAACACTTTGAGTTCATTCTAAACCGACCGGACCCCTCCTCACCTTTTGATGTTGGCAATGAGGATGGCGACCTAGATATCCCACAGGTATCTGGGATAGCCGAAACCCCCCCAACACATGAGGAGATTGAGGCAGCTGTAAAAAGGCTAAAAAACAACAAGGCCCCAGGTGAGGATGGAATCCACGCAGAGCTCCTTAAGTATGGCATGAATGCGCTTATCCACCCACTGTACCATCTCTTTAACAAGGTGTGGAATGAGGAGCTCTGCCCGAAAGATTGGAGAAATGGATCTATCGTGACACTTTTCAAGAAGGGAAACCCACTGGAATGTGGAAACTACCCTGGCATCACACTACTTAGTGTGCCCGGTAAAGTTCTCTCACAAATCATATTGAGTCGCATTCAAAAACCAGTGTTGGCATCTCTGAGAAAGCAACAATGCGGGTTTGTGCCTGGCAAGTCCTGTTCGGACGCAATTTTCTGTGCCAGATGCGTACTTCAACAGTCGCAAGAATTCAACTCACCGCTTGCATGTTGCTTCATTGACTACGAAAAAGCTTTTGACAGCCCCCACAGACCAACCATATGGAAAATACTGGCTGCGTATGGCATCCCGCCCAAGGTGGTAACCATGATCAAAGCCCTGCATATGGACTCTGAATGTTCTGTCAGAACATCAAGTGGTCCAACTGACACCTTCAGGATCACCACTGGAGTCCGGCAGGGCTGTGTATTGGCACCTTTTATCTTTGCCATAATTATGGACTACCTGCTCAGAAAATCTATTCTGGGCCCTGGCGGTGTGCCTTTATCACAGCGTGAAAACAGTGAGACGTCTGTGGGAGTGCTGCATGATCTTGAATATGCGGATGATCTAGCCCTTTTTGATACATCTGTGGACGGATTACAGTGCAACGCTAATGCTCTTTATGAAAATTCCTTGCGCCTTGGCCTTCGTATCAACGCTGGTAAAACGGAGTACATATGTAATAGTACATGCACGAGTACTCACACCCCACTAATGGTTGGTAATTCCCAAATATCTCAGGTTAGCAAATTCAGGTACCTGGGAGCAACCATAACGCCAGAGGGTGATCTCCGGTCGGAATTACCAATCCGCATAGGGGCAGCTAGTGGGGCTTTCAATAACATGAACAAAGTTTGGAAGGCGTCTGGACTCAGCATCAGGACAAAATGTCGCTTGTTCAATGCGTGCATCATCCCAATCCTTCTATATGGCTGTGAGTCTTGGCACTTAACCAAGGCTCAGGAGCGGAAGATACTAAGCTTTGAAAACGGGTGTCTTAGAAGGATTTTGGATGTCAAATGGTATGAACATGTTACAAATGATGCTGTGCGCCGGCGCACCCAGCAGAGACCTGTAATCTCCGTAATACAGGAGAGACGATGGTCCTGGCTGGGACATGTTTTGAGAATGCCTAATGATAGTTGGCCAAAAAGAGCACTGTTTTTCCGTCCGCAGGGGTTCCGGCGGCCCGGGCGTCCCTCTTTCACAATACACCGTTCCTATGACAACGATATCAGAGCGCAAGGAATGTCGTGGAAAGAGGTGACGCAATTGGCGCAGAGACGCTCTGAATGGAGGAGGCTGTTTTCTGCCCTGTGCTCCCGAGAGGAGCGTTGAGGGCGATGATGTTTATAAGATAAATAAATAAAAAATATTCATGTTGTTTAGTAAGTACTCTGTAACATGTTTAGTCGAAAGTAGAACTATTATAATTATTATTATTGGACAACATTAAAGTGTCTTTAACGTGCCAAAGCACATCAATAATACTGAACAATTCATCAATTCTAGGACATTACATCCACATCATATAGAATCTCGGATACACAACAGCATCCATGTCAGAAGACACATTATGTTGAATTAAATTAAATGTTTTGGATACAATATGTGTCCACGTCAGTAATATAAAACAGAATACAATATTTAATAGTAATTAGTAAAATATAAGGTTTTTAGAGCCTTTCTGAATGTCTTAAGATCTGCAGCTTGCCTACGCTAGCGAGGCATCCATTCCAGAGGTTGGGTCCCGCCACACAAAAGGCTCTATCCCCATAATTAGTTAAAATTCTCCTCTGCGGGCTCAGTTCTTGATATTTCAACCTGCACAATTCAGCAATATAAACTGGGGCATTCTCATTCTGTCCCTTATAAACTAACATTCACACTTTGGACTGCACTATAGCCTCCACTGGTAGCCAATGAAGTTCCTTTAAAAGTGGAGACATACGTGTACACCTTTGTACTCCAAAGACACGTGCAGCGGACTTTAAAACTGATTGCAGCCTATCGATCTGACAAGCAGGTAATCCCACTAAAATACTGTTACAATAGCCTAGTCTGGATATTACCAGAGCCACAGTTAGTGACTTCTTAGCGTCTAATGTGAGACACCTTTTTATCATAAGTGCGACTGCGATTGAAAGGATTGTTGTATTGCAATGAACTATTTGTGATTTTTTTGTTTATGTTTAATGGCCTTGTGCCGTATATGTTATTGTAAATAAATAAATTAATTAAATAATTTATTTATAAATATACATATATATAAATTATTACATGCCGCCTACAAAAATATATTCAATAAATTGTAAATAAAACGCCAACAGTACGAAACAGGCATGGCAGACATTATAGAATAATTTTGACAGATCGACGCTGAGCAAAAGTTAATCCACCTCAAGTGGCCGATCAAATTTGAGGGAAATTTTCACTCAAATCATGCTGAGGGAGCCTAAAATATGTTGGTGAATACCAATTTTGACGTTGATCGTAATTTGAGCTGATCGAACGCTCAGTTTTTCTTGGTGAATACGGGCGTTAATGAAGTCTGTGAAAGATTTATTTTGTTTTTTTTTAAAGAGGTTATAATTCTATTTTCTATGTGTTATTTACTTAGTAATTAGCTTTGACCAATAAACAATTATTGTTTTAAGTTGATCTCAGACTGCATTGTTTATTTTTCTTTTAGTTATTCATTTGATATCTGATGGTTATTAAGTATTTTTCTACATAGTTTATTATAGTGTTCAAAAGGTATATTTCCTAAGTACGACTAAGGCTATAGGTGGTACGAATTAGACAACTAGGCGCCTTAATCATACCGAAGGTATATTTTTGTATAACATTAAAATACCTATTTTGTTAAAAGATTTTCAAATTTTTATGATTGTTGATTACAAGGCAACTAAATAAAGATTTAATATATGCAGATGATTTTGTTTTATTTTAATTGCACTGAATATTATAGTATTATTTCCTTAGGGGGTACGACTTAAGCAACTTTAAGAAGATCAAGTTCTACCTATACTTTTGTAAATTTAAAGATTCTTTTAAGATATTCATATTAAAACAAATCATAGATTTTTGTCACACCAGGAAGTGATACAATTCTCTTTTGACATGCATTTCATATTTCTGAGTAAGCATTTGCAGTTTGGTTCCTACTACTTAATAAGTAATTGTAATTGGTCATTTTAAATTTCAGGAAGATGAGTGTTGTTGTTTACGAAGATGGATCTTTAAGAGTTATTGTCTCTAGTGCCAATCTGTACATGGATGACTGGGAGAATAGAACCCAGGGGTATGTACATATTGTATGTCGTGTTACATCATATATTATATAAGCTGTGTTGTTACGCCTTCACCACACAAGCATATTAATCACTTGCTGTGCGAGTGTCAGGTGTACCTATTTCAAATTCATCTTTTTTAAAATATTTATTAGGTTATTGGGATCATGTACTTGTAGAGGAAACAATCTCAACAAAAAAATGCATTGTGATACGGGTTTTGTGTGGTTTCCCTGATATGGACGTGTTTTATATAAGACCGTCCACGGCACATAAAATTTATTATAACATGGTTGATCATCTGTCTTAAGTAATGGGAAAGTTTATATAATTTGTCACATACCAACCTTTATAATATAGCTTCACTTTCTTTGGCCCGACTATGAGAGTGGAAGCTTTTGAAAGCTGGCTTGCAAATTAATAGTCACTAGTGAATTACTAAATATTTGTTTCATTTTAATTTTTTGTAATAAGTTACGATATTTATTATATGATAGGCATGGTTTTAATCACAATATATGCATCACTTGCAGGGTAGCTAAGAGGGTGTTCTGATGCTTACAAATCGGCTTATGCTGGCTTAAATGCTTTATAAAATGGCAATGTTCACCAATTCCACCTACCTCTTAGGTTTCTCTCATATCAATCCTTTCAGAGCGGGTGACTGCACTCATCGCTGAAAAGCGACTTGCCATGTTATAAAGCGCTTAAGCCATCCTAAGCCGATTCATAAGCGTCAGAACACCTGATACTCTCTTCTCTAGTGATGCAAGTAATGCATATATTATAATTAAAGCCATACCTATTGCATAATATATCATACCAACACTTTCATAAGTGTAAAATTTCAGTTTACTGGTTATTTAGAATGATAATTTACATTATTATTTGAGTGTAGCTTGTGGATCAGTCCTAAGTGTCCTAAACTACCATCTTCAGTAGACCCATCTAGAGGGGAATCTCCCACAGAGTTCAAGCGTTCGCTTATATCATACCTCAGTGCATACTCAATGGCATGTCTTTCTCCCTACATAGAACATGTGAAGCAGGCAGATTTCACTGCTGTCAAGTAAGTTGTTTGTTATATAAATTATATTGTATTATATGCAGCCTGAATATAGTTTCACTTAAAGATGGTAATTGTGATTAACGCACTCGCTTGTGAAGGTCCATCTTCCTCTTTCATGTCCTGATGCTCTGTTGACATTCACATTCTCATATATAATGTGTGTGTATGTATTGTACTAGTACCCTCAAAACAGGAGGACATTTGTATCGGTTGTAAGATATTGATTACAGTAATAAACTCACCTTGAGTCCATGGAATTTTTTGATGCCATATTATGATTTATTGTAACCCATTAATTAATAAGTGTTGCAGTGAAAAATAAAATAAATAATAACATCGATGGCATAGCGCACAGATGTGGTAAGTGCAGTTTTCATAGTTTTGAGATAATCGAAGTTGAAAGTTTGAGATGCCATACAATTTAGTACTTACCACATATAGTTTTTGTTAAATATCTCGTCAATGACACAGAGTTAGGCAATAATATTTCTAAGGAACATACTTCAGATGATGTAGATTCGCATGCGTATAATAACTCATTTTTGGTAAAAACTGCACTTACCACATCTGTGCGCTATGCCATCGATCATAACATATTGCATTATCTTACCTGATTTATTTTTCCAGTGCATTTTTTGTTGCGTCTGTTCCTGGAGGCCACTCTGATTTTCAGTGGGGCTTGGGAAGAATGGGAACATTATTATCTAAATATTGTAAAATCCCACCAGAAGAATCGGACAGGTGGGATCTGGTAGTTCAAGCTTCTAGTATTGGTAGCTATGGGAAGGAACCAAAGGTAAGGACATTTTAATTATATTATTTGCAAAACTTATATACTCTCCGGCTACCCACACACCTCTGTAGCCTAATGGTTAGAGTACTTGACTCGTAATACGGAGGTGGTGGGCTGAACCAAGTCACTTTTCAGCTATGAATGCAGTCACCCGCTCTGAAAGGATTGATATGAGAGAAGCATAAGAGAAAAAGGTGTAATTGATGAACGTTACCATGGTGTAAAGCGTTTAAGCCAGCCTGTGCCGATTCGTAAGCGTCGAAACACCTAATACTCTCTTCTCTACCCTGCAAGTGATGCATATATTGCGATTTAAGCCATACCTATCGTATAATATATCATAGTAACACTTTTGTAGGTGTAAAATTCCAAGTTATATATGAATAAAAATACACTTGGCATATATATATATATTACTTTTCAGCTATGGCTAACGGGAGATTTTCAAAACCAAATGTGTCGCAGCTCTCAACTCGCCCCATTGCATGTGAAACGGCCTCCTCTTCGCTTCATCTACCCCTCCCTCAAGGCTGTGAAACACTCCCATGACAACTTGCTGGGGGGAGGATGTCTACCCTATTCTAATACCGTGCATGTGAAACAAACTTGGCTCAATGGATTCTTGCAGTAATATCATCCTATACCATAAGTAGTTACTGTTTTTATAATAATAAGAGAGAGCTCGGTATCTATTATGTTTGTCATGTGATTCTAGTGAATGGAATGCTAAACATTCCCATCGTAATCGGGCCATGCCACACATCAAGAGTTACCTGCGTCTCTCCCCAGACCACAGTATGGCTGCGTTTTTTCTTCTTACCTCGGCCAACGTCTCCAAATCAGCCTGGGGTGTTTTTAATAAAGGCAATGGTGCTCTTAGGATCAACTCATATGAAGTTGGAGTTCTCTTCTTACCAAATTTTGTGGTTAGTGTTACACCAATTATCTATCCATATCAATTTTTTACACAATTGTTTTTATGCAAGTACATAATGTTACATGTATTCACTTTCAGACTTCACAAAATTATTTCTCTGTCATGTTGGGTGATCCAGACAGGCTTCCCATTCCATATGACCTGCCACCAGTCCCCTACACTTCAGATAAAGTTCCATGGGTCATGGAGTATTTGAACCAGTGAGATCTCACCGACTGCCCCGCTCCCGCTCGTCACACCCCCCACCAAGTATTACAACTACGTCAATTGTCAAGCACATTTTAATAATAAACAATAGCTCTTTTGTTTTATCTACTCACAACTTGTCTCTAATTTTTATAAAAATCACATTGTCATTTTATATTGTATATTCAAACTTTTTCTTAAAATATTTTCATGTACAAAAGTAAAAACTGAAATACTAAGACTCTTTAATCAACTGTTTTGTGTTATCTGGCGATGATGGATTATTATTCCCATTCTACTAATATGTGATCATCTAGTTGGTGTAGTGTTTTACTTCAATAAATAAAAAACATACAATGATTGCTGACCTGACAAAGCTCACGGCTCACATAATGTATGTATAATGCTATTGGTGTGGTTGGTTATACAAGTACCACTCGAGTCCATGTTTCATGTTTTATTACTTGTATACGGGTGCTTGTCAATTTTTACTATTGCTGGACATAGTTTTCTTCATGTTGTGTGCAGACTGATCCCAAATGATTATGTACAAAAATAAATAACTTTTCATCTTATATATAAATTTCCTAAATATTTATTTGATAAGCATATACACATTATATTATAGATGTATCTTTACTTAACTATTTCTATTTATGTAAACCATCATAATCTGTGTGTATGTGTGTGTGTGTTATACACAAATTATTTGAGAATTGTATTTTGTTAACAGTACGAGCATTTGTTAAACCTTACTTTCGATAGCATTGATTAATCTAAATTACTCGTAATTGAGTGAATCAAAGTGCACAGAATATTTAAAATAGAAGCTATAGGATAACAAGATCGGTCACAGATTTAGTTATGTCTACCTTCTCCATTCTGGTCTGCCTATTACTTCAGTCGCACATATACTTGTTCATCACTCATTCTGCTAACTTTGGGTGAAATCAATAATGTTAAATGTTGTTCTAAATGTTTTTTATTTCCTACATAAATACAATACATATTATAAATGTTGACTATTGATGCTTTTTTAATTAATATGACCTAGTCCATTCAGTTCTGGCCCGCAGGGATTACTAGTTTAATCCGGTCCAGGACCCGAAGTCAAAACACAATTTAGCGTGATGTTTTCGTGTCGTTATTGGATGAATATAGACGACGTTGCAAGAAGTGTCAATTTTCGTAGCTAAAATACACAATAGTTAAGAAAATTGTCACTTTGGCGCAACGTCGTCTATATTCGCACGATTGCGACATGAAAACGTAACGCTAAAATGTGTTTTGACTCAGGCCTCTGATCTTTCCTTGTTGTTGATAATCATACAAAATAGAATTGTGTCACGTTGGAACTTTGTAATTCTATTTGTGCCATCTTAAACTGTAGTCTCTGTAACCAACGAAGCAACAAGGAAAGGTGATGCTGATGTGTGTATGACGATATGCCAGTGGGAGAAGTGGTGCGAGAGTGACAAGTGGAACCGGAACCTGGAGCTGGACCATTGGGCTGGGTTGGGGGAAGATTGCGGCAGTTTTGAAGACGCATTTGCAAATGTCCAGGCAATTGAATATGATGGGAGTACAACACGGGACTCCACAAAGGCAGCAATTTGCTTAGAGCCATGGAGTTACATTCCAACAGAGCTTCTAGCAAACTTAAGAAATGCAAGTTGACTGTCTCTGCCAGCTGTGGAAGGTGAATATCATAATTATAACCAGGTATGTATATTATATTATAAATAATGTGCTAATATATGTTAATGTGGACAAGTTATTATCATATTATCACCTTTAAACTAAAGGACAAAATATACTTAAACATATACATGAGATGCATCGCGATAGGTATGATTTAATCTGAAGCTAAGCATCACTTGCAGAGTAGAAAGAGAGTATTAGGTGTCCCGACACTTACGGATCGGCTCCTGCTGGCTTAAGCGCTTTACACCATGGTAGCGTTCATCAATTCCACCTTTTCTCTTGTGGAAAGTAGAAAGTCTACTCTCATATAGTAACTGAAAGTGACGGTTGGTTGGACGAAATGCTTCACAGCAATGAGTCCAATCACCCGTTGCGAACAAAAGTAATATATGAGAGAACTAAAAAGGAGTGTGGTGGAAATCGGTGAACTTTTCTAGAGCAAAGCATGCTTAAACCAGCCAAAACCAATTTGTAAGCATTGGAAACACCCATACTCTCTCTCTACCCATAAAGTGATGTGTATTAAGATCTGTATGATCGCAGATGTCTGTTGAAAAATAACACAATATATATATATCTCCTGCCTAAAATCAAAATTAATGATCTTTCATTCATGAGGTGCATGTTGTACATGCATTTCGGATGAAAATTAGATCATACAGTCTTTCATATATATATATATATATATATATATATATATATATGTATGAATGACTGTGTGATCAAATTTTCATCGGAAATGCATGTGCAACATGCATTCCATTAATGAAAGATCACTTGATTTTACGCAGGAGATAGTATGAGGTGAAGGTTTTACTCCATTTCACTGCGTACAGTCGGGCAGAGACTTGGCTCTTGCCTTTGCATATGGGACGAGACACGGCCCGTCACCGGAACATGCAGATTGGACTTGCAGAATAGGTGTTGTGTTTCTGCATTGTGTATACATGTGCTTCTTCAGGACCATCTCGCAGAATGGCCGACACAACATTAAATCCAGTATGCGGGGAGTATCGCATATTATGAATGACTGTGTGATCAAATTTTCATCGGAAATGCATGTGCAACATGCATTCCATTAATGAAAGATCACTTGATTTTACGCAGGAGATAGTATGAGGTGAAGGTTTTACTCCATTTCACTGCGTACAGTCGGGCAGAGACTTGGCTCTTGCCTTTGCATATGGGACGAGACACGGCCCGTCACCGGAACATGCAGCATACATGGTCCTGAAGAAGCACATGTATACACAATGCAGAAACACAACACCTATTCTGCAAGTCCAATCTGCATGTTCCGGTGACGGGCCGTGTCTCGTCCCATATGCAAAGGCAAGAGCCAAGTCTCTGCCCGACTGTACGCAGTGAAATGGAGTAAAACCTTCACCTCATATATATGTATATATATATACACGTGACGGGCCGAGTCTCGTTCCGTATGCAAAGGCATGAGCCAAGTCTCTGCCCGACCGTACGCAGTGAAATGGAGTAAAACCTTCACCTTCATATGTAACACCTAGACCCAGGATAATTTGAAAAAGTTAATTTTCCCCTGGCGGAGTATTGAATCTGAGACTTGATGACTTACGTAGAATGAGTGCTACCTCCATACCACATCACACCACACTGGCCATACTCTTATAAATGTTATATATTCTATTTTTCTCAAGGCCATCCACTCGTTTGCGAGTGATTTAGATAAATGTTATATACCTACGTATGATACAATTAATTACTTACCACCTTAGAATGCGAGACCAGTTGCAGTATACAGGGTGTGACCTTTCCCCAAAAGTCAAACAGAATAGTCATGGTGAGGTGGTAAGCTTCTGAGCTTGGAGGATGAGAGGAACATCCTTGCTCAAGATACACCGTCCACAGTTGGCACAGAATGAAAGCATGAAACAGGGAACTCATGTGAAGGACAGATGTTTTGGATTGCTCTGCAAAGCCAGCCATTATGACCTGTATGTGATCAGCTATGTGACAACTTGCTTCTTGAGGCACAGGTTGAGCATTGGGACTGGATCCAAACGAGCCTTGACCTACATATGGATGGGGATGTAAAGCATAATGACTCAAGGATCCTACCAGCAGCCAGGACAACATCCTGATATGAGAGACACATTCTGTGAATTCTCTGGGGCTGAAAGTAACAAAATACATCAGACAATAAAGGAGGACACATATTGGGCAAGGCTCACAAATCTTGCTGATTCTGAGGAAAACCAGTGTCTTCTCTTGCATTTAAAAAAAAAATATGTACATCATTGCAGAATAATTTATAATTTAAAATTGATTTTTATGTATTTTTAATACAATTGTATTCAAATATATTCATTTAAGATAACTTTATAACTATGTATTAAATTTGACTTTTAAAGTAACCTTTACTCTCCGCTCCATACAAAGTTACATTGTCTACACAACACTTTCCAATCTTATTTAAAGAAAAACATATAAATATTTTATTATATTTTAAGAAAACAAGTATCTCTTTTTTATGTTATAATCACCAAAATTACTAATTAAATGTTATTATATAAACGCCTTAGACTATAGTAAGATACCCGTACCCTTGTTGTAGTGGTGATGGAGCGTTATACAGCCATGGCATGTATCTGGCCACTGCCCTGTTATCCCTGTTATTTCCTCGTGTTATTTCCAGTGCAACATACTGTGCCATACCACTTTTCAACACTCCTCCCAGAGTATCTTCATTCAGCCCCACTGAAGACCCTTTGCTGTAGCTCTGCAACACAAACACATGGTAAAAGATCACATTTAGTGATGATAGTGATCATCATCAATCCAAAAAGAAGTTTAATAATAATTTATTTACAAATATGTTCAGTTTCTAACTTTTATTTTTGTTAGAGTGTGAAAGTCTGCTAAGAAGTCCAAGACATCTCCAATATATTGTCTCATACAGTCAGAAGCTCCAGTGCTGTACTCCCTATTGTAAGGACCATTTAACTTGAGACTCTCCTCCAAAGCTGAAGTGAGGGGAAGTGATCCACCAGCATCTGTAATAGTATTGTAACATATGTATGCCTACTCAAGACAAACACTAACGCCTGTATTCACCAAGAAAAACTGAGCGAACGATCAGCTGAGCAAACGATCAGCTTAAATCTCCCTCAGCATTCCTCAACGTAGATAGGTATTCACCAACGAAAATTTACAATGCTTAGCTGAGTCTAATTTGATCGTGCGTATCCATGGATACAATGTAAATATTATGAAATGAAACTGACATTTATTTACGGAAACAGCCATTAAAGTAACTAAAAAGTATATTTTTGATAATTATACAAATAAAAATATTTTTTAGCCATTTAAAAAATATATGTATCATTCAAAAAATTGTATGTATATTTTTTAAATATTTATAAATGCCTTTATTTATACAAAATCAAGACTTGAACTTAAACAGATATTACTTTGATAGCAGTCGATTTGACAGCTAGCATTTAATCGAATCATGCATTGTTGTCAAAGTTGTTTGCCGGTGAGGTTAAAATTAAAAAGAAATTATAAACAAGGATAGAAAAATAACTGAAATACTCCGTATATAACTAAAACATACAATAATTCAGCATCAAGATATACTTACAATAATCCTTACAATATTGAACTGTATACTATCCGTGGTATTTTTTAACATAGACATGTACAATATGAAAAATTATAAATAAAAATCTTATTATTATTTTTGTATTTGTTTATATTTATTTATAAAAGGCACAAGCTGTTTAGAAGATAAATAAAAAAAAAAGTATTCATGTTTAGTAAGTACTCTGTAACATGTTTAGTCGAAAGTAGAACTATTATAATTATTATTATTGGACAACATTAAAGTGTCGTTAACGTGCCAAAGCACATCAATAATACTGAACAATTCATCAATTCTAGGACATTACATCCACATCATATAGAATCTCGGATACACAACAGCATCCATGTCAGAAGACACATTATGTTGAATTAAATTAAATGTTTTGGATACAATATGTGTCCACGTCAGTAATATAAAACAGAATACAATATTTAATAGTAATTAGTAAATTATAAGGTTTTTAGAGCCTTTCTGAATGTCTTAAGATCTGCAGCTTGCCTACGCTAGCGAGGCAATCCATTCCAGAGGTTGGGTCCCGCCACACAAAAGGCTCTATCCCCATAATTAGTTAAAATTCTCCTCTGCGGGCTCATTTCTTGATATTTCAACCTGCACAATTCAGCAATATAAACTGGGGCATTCTCATTCTGTGCCTTATAAACTAACATTCACACTTTGGACTGCACTATAGTCTCCACTGGTAGCCAATGAAATTGCTTTAAAAGTGGAGTCATACGTGTACACCTTTGTACTCCAAAGATAACACGTGCAGCGGACTTCAAAACTGATTGCAGCCTATCGATCTGACAAGCAGGTAATCCCACTAAAATACTGTTACAATATCCTAGTCTGGATATTACCAGAGCCACAATTAGTGACTTCTTAGCGTCTAATGTGAGACACCTTTTTATCATCCCAATTTGCCGCAGCTGAAAGAAACAAGCACTGACAAGAGAACTAATGTGCTTCTCTAAAGTTAGTGAGCTGTCTTTTATGGTTCCCAGAAGTCTGACCTACGTTGACGGTGCCTTTTATGTGTGATAAGAAAGTGCGACTGCGATTGAAAGGATTGTTGTATTGCATCGAACTATTTGTGATTTTTTTGTATATGTTTAATGGCCTTGTGCCGTATATGTCATTATAAATAAATAAATTAATTAAATAATTTATTTATAAATATACATATATATAAATTATTACATGCCGCCTACAAAAATATATTCAATAAATTGTAAATAAAACGCCAACAATACGAAACAAGTATGGCGGACATTATAGAATAATTTTGACAGATCGACGCTGAGCAAAAGTTAATCCACCTCAATTGGCCGATCAAATTTGAGGGAAATTTTCACTCAAATCACGCTGAGGGAGCCTAAAATATGTTGGTGAA